>JAEIFZ010000031.1:0-28311 GCA_018904035.1 Zaprionus ornatus | reverse complement strand
ACCTACCCTCTTAATAAACAAAACAATAATGACATATGGCGATAAAGCCAACGTGATCACAGAAATGAACAACAGAAACAAGGATAACGCATTGCGTATCTTTATCACAGGTCTGAATGGTTCTTTATCAGAAATTTTATTCTCTTTAAAACCTGAAAACTTACCCAATACTCTAGCAAGGGCTCAAGAGCTTTAAACAAATAATCAAAGAGCATATTTCGCTTATAATTATTATACACGTTCTCAACAGAATAATAACTATAATAACAAAAATCAGAAAAAAAAGTCTGTTAACCCAAATAACCTTAACAATAATAATAACATCATCTACGACTCAACCAGGTTAACCAAAATCTGAACAATAATCAACAAACAACTGAAAATGTTTTTGCTCCAGGCAATAACACAGTGCAGCCTCCACCGGTCCCGAAGGACATCGATAAGTCCATCCAAATCCAAAATAGACAATGCGTGTTAATAACTTAAATGAGAACCATTTTTTAGAGGAAGAGGGGGAGAGCTCCCCTACATATTCCGAACAGAAGATGTGCTACCGCGTGTTACATTAAGCTCAGTGTTTATGATAATTCCCAAGAACTCGTTATTAAGAAAAGAACAAGGACAGTAACTGTTTATAGTTTGATAACTCATTTAAGGTTTTACGAAATCTAAAATTTAGATGCGGATCTATTGGTCGGCTACAACCTACTAAAGGAAATAAATGCCATTATTGACCTATCTAAAGAGACGCTTGCTTATAAAGATAAAATAGAAAGCATAAATTATGAAACCCCAGCTAAAGATACAGTTGGTAATCTAAAGTGTTCAGATATAGATTTGAACATTGCCTCTTATCTGGACTCTCAAAAAGGAAATGATGGAGAAATGTTATTCTTGGAAAAGTGTTCGACTTTTATGAATCTTCGTCAATGACTGATGCTGATTGTCCATTTACAGACGTTAATGAAAGCATTAGTAAACTAAAACAAAGGAAGAAGGTTAAAAAGAGCAAACGCCGTAAAGCGCCAGTATCCTTTGTTATCAATTCTACTGCATTATGAAAAGTAAACCACTCCTTGAATATCACGGAGGACTTAAATGGTATTGAACAAAAAATTGTCCACGAAATATTTTCAAAGCATTCCCAAATTCAAACGTGTCTGCCTTTTAGTACAGATACTAAAGGCGAGATAAAAACAATGACAATGATATTTATAGTAAACAGTACTTATCCTTATTCAGTTAACCACTTTGTTAACCGGAAAGTAAATAGGATGCTACAAGAAAACATTATAAGACCTAGCAAAAGTGCATACAATTCTCCAGTATGGGTTGTTGGAAAAAATGGTTATAATGAAGATGGTACAAGGAAAAATCGATTAGTTATCGATTACAAGAAAATTAATGAAAACACAGTTCCCGATAGATATCCAATGCCTTACCCGTTAGTAATATTATCTAATTTAGGTAAAGCGCGTTTCTTTTCAACAATTGAAGGATGACGACATAGAAAAAATGGCGTTTTTCATCAATTATGGGAAATATGAATTTCTTAGATTTCCGTTTGGATTGGCTAATGCCAGTCGAATATTTCAAAGAGCAATGGAAAACATTTAACGCGAAAAAATTGGAAAGATCTGTCACATTTATGTTGACGATATAATCGTCTTTTCTGAAACAGCAGAACAGCATTAATATGATCTACAAGCGATCATAGAAATACTTTTTACGGGAAACATGAAAATTTCTTTAGAAAAATCCAAGTTTTTTAGAAAAGAAACTGAATTCTTAAGATACTTAATTTCATACAAAATCATAAAATCCACCTCCCCGCAATATTAGAGAGTTGCGTGGTTTTCTATTTTCAAGCGGATATTATAGAAAATTTGTTCAAAATTACGCTTTCATAGCTAAACCTCTCACTAAACTGTTACAAGGTCGTGATGGCATGTGTCCAATAGACATCTGCATGATTCCACTCATAACATACGTCACATAGAATACATTCGAATGGAATTGAATTGAATGAGTGAAACGCACGAAATGAAACGACATTGTATGAGTGAGAGGTTCTCATTCCACTCATAACTTACTACCTGCAACGAAATGAACGTAAATGAATGAAGCGTAAAATGAATTGAAACATTTGGAAATGCCTAGAACATTCGAATGATTGGAGTTGTTGCGTGCGAATTCGGTCCATTCCTTTGCTTATTCTTGACAGCTGTACTTCAAAGACGCAATAATGGACGCATTATTTTCAAAAGAAGCCGACAAATCTGTATGTATTTGTGTAACGTTTTGTTTTAATTTACTATTGTTGTTTTAATGTATATATATTTATAACAATTCGCTTATTTGTTTTGATCGTGCTTAGATTAATACCTGTGTATTTGTGACCTGTCCATAAGTGTTTATTGTGTAATTTTTTTCAGACTTAATTCAGTTTGTTTGCAATATATAGGTTGTAAAAGGCACAGTGGACATTAAAGAGAAGCTGACTAGTGGCATGTACAGCCTAATTGAAAAGAGAGGCCGAAGTGAAGTTTGGCAATTTGTCTCCAAAATTAAAAACGATGATGGAGAAGAACTCGTCAACCTTGTAGCTTGTAAGACGTGCTATACCGTTTTAAAATTTACAGGCAGCACATCAAACCGGGTCAAGCACAAATGTTATTTAAATAATGCAAGCAAATTTCGTCAAGGTGCTCCAATAGAAGTTAATCAGGAAACAAAAGAGGAGGGCATATCTGTTGTAACAGAATGGGTTGTTAAGAATTGCCGTCCCCTTAAAATTATTGATGACTCGGGCATCAAAAAGTTTGCTTCATTTTTAATTAATGTTGGAGCTACATATGGTGGAAATGTCGACGTCAATAAGCTGTTACCACATCCGACAACCTTATCCCGAAATATTTCAATAATATATTCGTCCCACTTTGGCCCCATAAAATCAGAAATACAAACATACAAAGCCTTTGGATATGCCATTACAAGTGACATATGGACAGATGACTATTTGAAGGCATCTTATTTGTCATGTACCGTCCATTACATTAAAGAGGAGTTCTGGTCGATCGCCTTATGGCCATGAAGTCAATGAAGGGCTTGCCCAGCACAGGTTTGTTAACTCCATCTTTGTGTGTATAAGTATAATTCATTATTTTTCTTATCAAGGTCTCAATATCCGAACAAAAATTGAGTCTATTTTGAAGGATTTTGGATGTGACCTCGAAATTGATAAACCTGTCATTGTGACTGATCGTGGGTCCAATATGATAAAAGCCTTTTCGGACGCTGAGAATATTTATTGCGTCAACCATTTGTTAAATAACGCTGTTGAAAAGGCCATTCATGCTATTCCTGAAATGCAAAGCCTTGTTTCAAATTGCAGCAAGTTGGTAAAATACTTCAAAAAAAGCGGAATGAATTCAACACTTGGAGTATCCTTGAAGAGCTTTTGTCCAACTCGGTGGAATACCGTGTTTTACCTACTTGAGTCAGTTGAACCCAACTGGATTGAGTTGACAGCTGTCTTGAAGGAAAAAAATCAGACATCTAGAGTGGAAGAAATCAATATAAACCATTTAGGTACTATTGTTCGATTGTTGGAAACGTTTGAAAATGTGTCCAAAAAACTGGAAGCATCTAAGCGCCCAACAATCCATCTTATTTTACCAAATTTAAATAAGCTGATAAAGACCTGCCAATTTGATTGCAACGATACAAATATTATTAGAGACTTAAAATTCCAATTAAATAGCCAGTTATCATCTACAGTTAATCCAAATTTGAAAAAATATCACAAAATAGCCCTGTTCCTTTTTCCCCCAACAAATAAACTAATTCAATTTTCACCTACTGAGAAAGAGACGGTCATTAACAATTGCAAAATTTTAATGAACCACTTCCTTCAAGACAGCTGCATCTTAAACAACGTTGAAACTGAGTTAGCTGAAGATGAATTTGTCGAATATTTAGATGTCCCCAAAGTTGAGACAATTCAAACCAAGGTGGAATTAGAAATTGCAGGATATTCTAACATAAATGTTGCATACACCCCTGATTTTAATGTTTTAGCTTGGTGGAATTTGAATAAACAATTTTTTCCACTTTTGCATAAAGTAAGTTGCAAAATATTTTGCATTCCAGCAAGCAGTGCGGCTTCGGAACGCGCATTTTCTAGCGCAAGAAATTTAATTACAGAAAAGCGTTGTTTATTAGCCACCAATCCAGAAAATATAAACAAAATAATGTTTTTGCATTCGAATTTAAGTTAATTATATTGTTATTTTAGTAATAAGTTTAATATATAACCAAATTACATATATGCATACACAACTATAAAAACAAATTTCATTTCTTTTTCATTGTTTTCAGTTGTCACTCGAATCATTCGAATGAAGCGTCTCAATTTACTGTGTTCTCATTCCATTCAATTCATTTCCATCTGTTTCGTTGTTGTGCGACTGAGTCGTACATAAATTCACTCACTCACTCATACCAGTTTGACTTTGCTTTCATTCTCATTCCATTCATTTTCGGCATTGTGCATTTGAATGTGCCTTTTTCGCCACTCATGCAGATGTCTAATTTATATTATGTGACAATATGGTTGTTTTACCTAATCCTTCCTCTACAAAAGATGGAAATAATTTTAAAACTTTTTCCAAATTTTGTTTTTGTACACTAGATAGTTTATGCATATTTTCGTCTTGGCTAATTGCTGACACTGATAAATCAGTTGGCAGTAAGTCGTAAAGCTGCCAAAAATCTATACCTAAATATAAATCTAACCGTAAAGTTGGAGTTATGTATATATTTATTAATTTATTTAAATTTTTGTAATTAATTTCGGTTCGCAAAATTCCTACTATTTGTTGCTTATTCCCATCTGCTGTACTCGCGTCCGAATGAAGCCGTTTAAACGTGATTTTTTTCTCTAACAGTTCCTTGGCTAAGCTTCCACCGATGCAGGTCATTGTATTTAACTCTAGCATATGGGCATGGATCTGCAGCATTTAGTTCTAGAGCCGACAATCTACTCACAGCCTTCCCTATATTCTTTACTCCTTTTCAAAATGATCTAAGGCGTTTAGAACTGCGTGAGTGCAACTTGCAACTATAGGATATGATTGGAATTAATATTCGTGGTATGTTCATAATGGGCTCTACATAAGTAATTGCAGGAATTATTGACGAATCCTCTAATCCTTGTTTTGAATTGTTCGAGGCTGCACACTCGAGTTCATTTGTTTGTGTGAAAACGGTGTGATGCCTTTCGAGTTTTTTGCTTGGCAGCGGGGACAATTGGGCTTGTAAATTTTATCTGCGCCACACCCGTAACAAAAGACTCGTCGTTCAGGCAAACAATCTTGAGCCAGTGCTCCTACTTCTGATGTCTTCAAGAAACGCCTCTCGTCTCCTGCAAACATCACGCAGTTCGGATACGGAACTGATATCCAAATGTAAGATCTCATGCCTTATTTCTGAGAGTAAGTTTGCTTTTAAAATTCTAACTAAACTTGTTTTTGTTATAGGTATCTCCATTTGATCAATCAATCGGGCTATATCATCGTAAAATGCCTCAAAGGACTCATTTGCCTTTTGTTTTCGACCACGGATAAGATATTCTACATCCGCGTCATCCCGTTGATCTCGAAATTGTTTACGAAGAGCTTCACATAATATGTCCCAACGAACTTGTCCTACTGCTTTGTGATGTCGCCAGTAAAATTCAGCTGCCTTTCCCTCAAATAGTGAGCTTGCATTATTGCAAAGGATACTAAAATTTCCGTCTAACGTTTGGTGAGTTAATGCTTCCACTCTGTATATAAAATTGTCTATGGATAACCCATCACCCGTAAATTTTAGTTTCCAATCATTCAAAATGTGACCAACTGTGTCTAGTCTTTGCAGCAGATCGGATTGGTAACTACCCTGAGATATTGACGCTGGTCTGGCAGGTGGAATTATTACAGGAGGAACTTCTACCGGCAATCCTACCAGTACATTCGAACCAGTGTACTCGTTTTCACTGCGCTGATGCGTCACGCTCCGACGGCTGACACAAGCTTCGACATTTTCTTCTATCAGCTTGGTTATTTGCACAGTAAGTGCGGACATAATCTGATCTTGCATTATACTAACTAAATCTGATGTTAACTTTGCAGATGCTGATGAAGACGCTGGCTCCTCTGCCATACTAGCTGTTGTAACCGTCGCTACTGCTGATTGAGATCTGATTTCGTATGCAGGAGAATTTGTCGCCTGCTTAGCAGCTGGTGTCCAACTAACTTTGCAAATGGGACAATTGCTACTCGACTTAATATGCGATTTTATACACGTTTTATGAAATTCGTGATCGCAGGGTGTCTTTTGGCTATCACTTGGGTTTTGCACTATCGCAGAACATATGCCACAGACAGTCTGATTGCCAGTTGCTGTTAACTCTTCGTTTGACCTTGTTAGCGGCATGACTATTAATAATTTGTAATTGTAATTCTAAAGAAGAATCAAAATTAATCAAAACACTGTAATAAAATGTAATCTGATCAAGAACCCCCACTCAAATTGTTAACAAAATTAAGAAACGCAAAAATGTAAACTCTTGATAACCATAAATTAAAATAAGTTACGAATTGAACTAATCACGCGAACACGAAATTTATTGTAATAATGAAAAATCCTAATTAAATAATTGATAAATGTTTCAAAGAAAAAATTTAAATAAATGTAAAAAAATTTACAAGCAAAAGAAATTTATATAGATAGACAATTAAAATGTATCATTCAAGTACTAGACAAAAATAAAAATAATGAATCGATTTAAAAAATTTTGTATAAATTCTAACTCAAATTCATTCAAATAAAAGACAAAAATATAATATAATAATTATTCAAATAATAAATCAGACACTAATAAAATTGTAATTAATCAAATAATAAAATTCATAAAGTAAATTGAACCCTCACTACTGTAATCTCTTTATTCCTTATACTTTTGTTTGCGTCTATTGAAAAAAATTAGGATTAGATAAAAATCACTCGTGTGATCAAAACTCTGTTGAACTTTGATGTTGCTGGCAAGCCCTAATTTATAATCAGCTGCTTGAATCCATCCAACACCACCCTTCAGGTCCGATCTACAACTCGAAGCGATAATATTCGAGACTGACAATTTAACCAGTACCAACTGGCTCGACAAATCCTTAATCTTTGTATCGAGAATCCAAATTGGCCGTATCAAATTTCAGCTTGAAGAGAGACCAATACCTTGCCATCAACAGTGGGCATTTTCCGCATGCTGCAAATTAAATGCATTCCATCTATTTGTGACAGGGGCAATGGACAGAAAATTTAAAATTATAGAAAAGTTTTGGGTTGCATTAGTGAGTCCTACCAAAGTAAGGCCCCACGTTGGGCGCCAAAATAAATTATATCTGTAACGGTTGGCAATTGGTTGCCATTCCCCATAGGCTGTTGGACTTCATGGACTTGACCGCACGTTTCAATTTCCGGCTCCTGCTCGTCGGCTAAGAGATATCTGCAACCCTTCACTTTGCATGGATAATATTGGCAACCTGGAGTATAAGGCTGGCACACAGATGTTACGTGGCCAGTTTAGCCCGCCCTGCCTTTGGTCGCCCCATTCCTGTGGGTGCATCTTGGATGGCGACCCCTTACAGAGATTACATTAGTTCGGGTTCAATCATTATAATTAATTTATTCCATTATTAAATAATACACCTAACATTTAAACAATTTAAAATTATAACCTGACATGACACTGAAATATTAAACGAAATTGTATAAATAAATAATTTAAAAATAAGCGTCACCGATTTTTTTCAAATTCTTTTTATAGATAGGGCTATATTTATCATGATTTTAGGTGAATGAATTATTTGGCGGTCGCTTCTAGTTTTTTTTTAATTGAATTTTGAAAATAATTAATTTTACATGTATTTTGTTGTTGGCCAATTCTCAGTAAAACGTCACAACGATGCGCACTGTGTGCCACAAACGATTTATTTCGTCGATCCATCAACCGCAGCCCATACCCAATCTATCGAGCTGTTGTGGCGTGACGTGAAAGATGGCATACCGCGCTTTGGACGCAAAAAGGCGCACTTTATAGGGTATTTGGCCAATTATTTTCAAAATTCAATTAAAAAAAAACTAGAAGCGACCGCCAAATAATTCTTTCACCTAAAATCATGATAAATATAGCCCTATCTGTAAAAAAAAAATCGGTGATGCAGGCAGCTATTTAACCTTTACCCTTTGTTTATATTTGTTTTGTTTTGATTTCACTCAAATTTCTATTCGATCTACGGGCTAAAACACTTGAGGGTCAAACAAATGTGACATGGGCACACTTATATGTTTCACTCAAATTGACTGAATGGAGAGAGAGAATTGCAATTGAGTGATTCAGTGTCGCGTAAAACTTTTAAAAGTGCGTGTAATGTGTTCGCAAATTGATTTTTTTTTTAATTTTCGCTCGGGTGTGATAAATAAAAAAAGGGTAGTAATAGTTTTAGTTATGTGGATATTTCAAAGGTTCTTTTTTTTCTGTTTTGTCATGATTGTGATTTGTTAAAAAAATTAAATGCATATACAAACATATGTTGGACATAAAAGTGTTTATGTGTGTTGTTTACTCACTTTATTTTCCACATCCCGCGACAAAAGCGCTTTCGAAGAGGTGCTAAGAAAAAGATTTATAATTTACATATGCACATACACAAACCAATCTTGAAATACCAACGAAATTAAAAACATATGTAATTATGTATGCCTTTGCGTTTGCATACACGTACATAGCTACATAAAGTTGTATGTTTTAATTCTGTTTCCTCTTTCGCTCTCTAAATTTTCTTATTTGTCTTCTGAGTGCTTTGGTGTGTATTATTTTCTCGCGATGCAAACTCAATTCACTCAACTCAAATGATTTAAAATATTTTATATGTGGTGTAGTTTGCTTAAATTGTTATTTAATTTGCAAAAAAAAAGTATATTTCCCCCTTTTGTTCGGTTTTCTATTATCTGACGTGTTGGCCGCTATGATTTTGGCGGGAGTTAAGGTGCTGGTGGTTTAAATATGCCAGTCAAGAATTTCCCTAGCCATCGTGATGGCTGCTAGGATTTTGGCGGGAGTTAATGTGCAATTTTTTTTTTTTTTTGTTGGTGCTGGTGGTTTAAATATGCCAGTCAAAAATTTCCCTAGCCGTCGTGATGGCTGCTGGGAGCAGGGGTGACGATGCCAAATTTCCTGCTGCCGAAATAATGCACGCAGTCGCGGCCAATAGACACCGCTCGGCCAGATGCAGTATAATCGGCTGCCCTTTGACTCCTGACAGTCCAAGTGGCGTGACCTTTGTACTCCTGGGTCCAGTTCTGCAACCATGATTCTGTCAGAATTTTAACATAACAAATTTGTTCTTCTATTCCAGATCTTATCCGGAGGACTCACCAGCAATGGATACAGGTAAGTATTTATGTAGTTTTTTTTTCTTCAAAAGCACTAGAACTGGACACTAAAATTTCTTTAAAACTTCCAGATTTAACTTGCACACACAATAAATGACTCGGAACGACTGACTTGGGAAAAATGGCAGAGTACCGCTTGGGACCCAGCGAACGATGGCCTGCCATGTTAACCTCGCTCTCTTCGTGCCTCAAGATTTTTGGCAACATCCCGGATAAGTAGACATACAGACTTTAACCATAGATGGCGCTTTATTAATATTTTCTTTTTTTCGTTACAGTTTTAACTGGACGTTACAAACGATCAGGAAACGATAATAGAGGAAACACATGTCTTAAAATATTATTATTGGCCCAAACTTTACGAACAACTTAAACTTCATATTCGAAATTGCGGTATTTGTAACAAAAATAAATACAATAGAAACCCTAAAAAGATAACAATATCTGAAGCACCCATTCCAAATAAAGAAGGCGAATAACACATTGATATTTTTTATCCCCAAAAGTTGACATTCCTCACTTGCATAGATTCATATTCTAACTATTTAGTAATCAAAGAAATAACAAAAAAATCAAACATGGAGTCTAAAATTTTAGAATTAAACCAACCTTTCCCTTTTTGCAAATCAATAATGATGGACAATGAATCTAGTTTTTCTTCTGCTTAATTAAAATCTACAATACAATGACAAGTGCCGGTTTAACAATATATTATGCAGACCCCAGACACAGTTTAACAAACGGCAAAGTAGAAAGAGTTCACTCGACTATAATAGAAATTGCTCGCTGTATCCAAGAAGAATATCAATTATTAGATTACAAAGAAAATTATTTATCGTGCAGTTAAAGAATATAATCAATCAATACAGTCATCTACATATTTTGTTTAATAAGACAGATCATTCAAATTTACCAATTAGATTAAAAGCTGTCCAAACAAAAATGTTAGAGTATCATAATCAAAACAGAACACCTAAAACCTATCAAGTAGGAGATATCATTAATGAGAAAAAATATGGCGAGCGCAATAAACTTCAGCCATGATATAAATAGAAAATAGTAAAACAAATTTAAAAAATAAAGTAATAATTGATAAAAAAGATCGTATTATTCATAAAGATATGGTAAAGTGTAAGCGAATTTTTTTAACATGTTTTTAGCATGAATATTTTTTTATTCCTATACATTTTTTTATACGAAACATATGAACTACTCCACGTAACTAATTTAACTTTTTATAAAAAACATTATTAATGAAGAAATAGAATATGTAAATTTATTTTATTTATTTATTTAACGTCAACTAAATCAGTCGACTAAAAATTAAAATTAAAATTAGATTATATTAAATTAAAATTGGAAATTTAAAAAAAGAAAATAATTTAGATTTAAAAATTAAATTTTGCAATATATCAAAAATTTAAAATTAATTAAAAATATTTATTTTTTAATTTAGGCTGGGTATAACGAAACAAGAATTCTCGATCCAACATTTGCTGCAAAGGATTGGGGAAAACCCATTAAAACCCAATCAGATCGGTAGATTAATATTAGTTTTAAGCATGTAGTGTTAATTGATTAAGGATAGAAAGTTTAACAGAGTAGAGGGAGGATTCGGAGTTGAAAACTCTAGACAGTCTGTTGTAGTCAGCACAGAGAACTCGGAAAGGGTCATGCAGGCTGTACTTACCATAGTACTACAAAAGGCCAAGGATAGTGGCATAAAATTACATGTAACTCTAGAAGGAAGACAGAAATTAATTTGAGTAAGCAAAGTAGGGGAATCTATATTTTACTTTATTAGCTTTACAACAAACATAACGCCTAACATAATACGACCGTTAGTTAAAGAAGGTAGGTTAATTAGAAGTAGTCTACTAGAGTATGGTGGTAAGTCTACACCCGGAACCCAATTAAAACTGCGCAAGGCAAAGAGTAGAAACTGCTTTTGAACAGATTCAATTCTATCTTGGTAAATATGGTATTGCGGCGACCACACGCAAGCCCCATGTTCAAGAGTTGGACGAACAAGAGAAGTGTAAAGCAACTTTGTCGTGTAAGGATCCTCGAATTCTTCGGCCCATCTTTTGATGAACCCGAGTAGTCGAAATGCCTTATTGACAGTTTGTGTAATGTGACGATCAAATTTCAATTTATGATCAAAGAGGATACCAAAATCAGCTACTTCAGATATTCTTAAGAGTGGTGTTAAGTTAAGATTGTAATTGATGACATGATAGTTACATCTGTTAAATTACATAACCTTACACTTCAAACACTTAAGATGCAGCAGATTATGGCTGCACCATTCAAAAAACAAATCAAAATCTGTTTGAAGAAGGTTATTTGAAGGATCATTGTGTGTCAAACAGAGTTTCACATCATCAGCATACATAAGAATGCTAGAGTGAAGGAGTATTAAGGGAAGATCGTTAATAAAAAGGTTAAAAAGCAATGGTCCAAGGTGGCTGCCCTGAGGAACACCAGAAGTAACTAAGATCGGCTTAGAAAGATATTCTTTAAAAAGAACTCGTTGAGACCTGTTAGTTAAATAATCGGATATCCACAGAAGGAGCTTTTGAGGAAAACCAATCAAATTTAACTTATGAATTAAGAGATTATGATTTACGGAGTCAAATGCTTTACTGAAGTCAGTATAGACCACATCAGTTTTCATTTTGTTCCGAAATCCTAGATTGATGAGAATTCTAAAAGATTTATTATTAAGATTTATTTTTAAACCCATGTTGATGGGGTGAAATTATAGATTTACACATAAGAGTTAACTGAGCCGTAAAATTTTTTTCAAAAATCTTAGGAATCGCGGACAATTTGGAAATACATCTATACTTCTTCACATCATGGTAAGAGCCACTTTTGTGAAGAGGAATGGAAAAAGAGTTTTTCCAAATAGGTGGGAAATAACTATTGGATACTGACAAGTCAAATAGCTTATGAATTCGCTTCAAAATCGAATCAGCACAAAATCTAAGAACGCATGCTGGAATTCCGTCAGGGCCAGGAGAAAAAACGGGTTTTATCGATTTAAGATCATTTAGTAGAGAGGTTTTGTCGATAGAAGAACTGAAGAAAGTGTTAAAATTTTCTATACTATAAGGGTATGGATGTAAAGGGGAACTATAAGGTTCAGTTAAATAAGTTGATTGAAAAAAGTCTGCAAACAAATCGGCGGCTGCCTGATCATCAGTTGCTTCCTTATTTTCGTATGATAGAGAGGGAGGAAATCTACTTGATTTACGTTTCAAGTTAACAAAGTTATAAAACTGATTTGGGTTCTGAGCAAATTGCAGACGGCAGCGACGCAAATACTTTTTGTAACAATTTGCATTCAGAGCAATAAAGTTTGCTCTTGCAGGCATATAACGTGTAAAATCAGAAGCATTACGAGTTAATTTAAACTTTTTAAAACACCGCGATTTCAAATTTTTCAGCCTGACTAACTCACGAGGCCTATTGGACTTTACGGGAAAAGTAACAGGAACACATTGATCAAAAAATGAGTTCATAGATGAATAAAAAATGAACATGAATAAAGAAATGACCAATCATTTTCCAAAATTAAACAATTCATTTTTTGAAAATCGGTCCTACGAAGAGTTAAATACAGAGGGCACCAATATATCGGATTGAGATGACCAAGTAACTTCTGGTGAGTTGAAATCACCAAAAACTAGCAGATAATCTCAATCAGATAGTTTGGAGGCAACAGATTGGATAGATGAAAGATGGTCCAGGTAGACAGATATGAGGGAGGAATATATGAACAGGTAATGTAAATTGAAACTTGACACATCGTCATTATAACACAAAAAAATTCGAAGGAAGAACCATGGTCTAATGGAACAAGTTGGGAAGGAAGATCTGACTTTACAGCTATAAGAACACCACCTCCAATTCGTGATAAACGGTCACATCTGAGGGTGGTGTACTTATTAGGAAAAATTGAGCAGTTTTCTACATCAGGTTTTAACCAGGTTTCGGTAAATATTAAAATTTGATGATCGAACAATACACTATTCAAAAACAAATTAGAGATCTTAGAATTTAGGCCTCTAACGTTTTGATAAGCGAAGTAAAGATGGGATATTTCTACTGGTTTTTTGATCTCCCACTGGAAGTAGAAGAGGTGCGAGAAGTTGTAGGAAGCGGTACCGCAGTTCGACTTTTTATACCCTTGGACCATTGAAAATGGTAAAAAATGGGTATACTAACTTTGTGCAAATGTATGTAACGGGGAGAAGGAGGCGTCGGAGACCCCATAAAGTATATATATTCTTGCTCAAGATCACTTGCCGAGTCGATTGAGCCATGTCCGTCTGTCTGTCCGACTGTCTGGATGAACGCGCCGATCTCAGCTATTTTGATTTACCTTGCGATTTACATTCGAAGTGCTCATTTCTTTAGCATATATATATTTAATACTATATGAACTTATCCTTAAAATTGCAACCCAATTGGACAATAAACACTGAAGTTATTAGATAAAAAATTATCTAGGTCTAATGATATCTGCTGATTTGTGGCATGCAGATCGTGCGAAATCATGCATCTGCATGCATAAAGATAAAAGGTCATTATTTACTAAGTCCGCCTGCATATCAGCGAACGCCCAGTATTTATTGTGTCTGTATACTGACCAGCGAGGGTCAATCAGTAAAGGGTCACTGTTGATTTAGGTACGTGTGAAACGTATCCTGTCGCCTATCTGCTAAGATAGCAGTGTCCCTGCGTATCATCTGCAGCGTACGATTTTATGCGGTTATGTAAAATCGTACATCCTCTCGGCCGTTGAACATATGTTCAAGAATGGTCGATATTGATTCTAAATTGATGTAGGTTCTCTTCGGTTAGTGGAGCTGATTTGACGGATGTCCTTCTTTTGTAGTATTTGTTTCCAATATACAATAGATTATGGACATGATCATCCTGAACAGGAGTCCACCGTAAAATCCGATGTGGTGATGTTTAATCGTTTCAATTTCTTGAGATAATGGAAAAGTGTTGCTTGGGAAGAATTTCTTTCGTAGTTGTTGTAAGTCGATATAATGTTGCATGAACTCTTCCTGCGTTAGTGTGGTGTCAGGTTGTGCTGTTGTTCTTTCAATTTTGTTGTTCATATCTCCAAAACGAGCGAATGACGTAGGTATGACTGTCTTGATGGTATCTACTGTACATCCAGCAGTTACACTTAGTATTCCAGAGTTTTGTCAAGTGATGTCTGATGCTCCATCCGGACACACTGCTGATAATTGCACTTGACAATTTGTAGCAAATATCCAGTGAGTTCTTGCATGCATGTTTAGTAGTGTGAAGGTTTTGTTTGAATGTGTCAAATGACATGATGCATTTGTTCCGTTGTAAAACAATTTCATTTCGCAACTAGTTTCGGTTGAGAATTTTGTTTGTTTATTTTTAGATATAAAATCGTCATTGTCTCTTGGATAACATTTTTGGAAATTCATTTCTGTCAATTCTACAAATTCATCTCGATGATCGTGGATTGCAATGAGCGGAATCTTGATATCATAGTTGATTATTCCATTCTCGGTTGTTGACGGAATTGGACTGAGCTTAAATATTTCAAGCATTTGCGTGGATACTGCCGGTAATGTAATTTTGATAACATGATTATTTACTATAGTTCCTTCAGCCCTCATCATTTTGTAGAGCATTAGCATGTTGTCTGGCGTGACAGGTAGCATTTGTTCATTCTTCAGGTGTTCTCGTATTTGATTGAATTGTTGCTTTAATTGTTTTGGTGAACTCACTGCTGGACTTATTGTATTATGACGAATGTCTATTAGAACATTAATAATCTCAGTCTGCATTCGTTGTAAGTTTATTGCTAGGTGTACCATTGAAATGACTGGAAATGGTTCTTTTCTTTCTTTGCAGCTGTCATGAATCCTTCTATGATTGTGAGTCTTTTGGAGTTGGGCACTTCATCTCGACGTAACGTGGTTTGGTTTTCAATCAGCTTCAATAAGTGATTCTCATTGTCCTTTACCTTCATGATAGTGTTCGCCATTTCAAGTGCATAATATTTCCAACAATATCCAACGGTGCTCGTCGCGATCGCGGTTTTGTTAGTAAATAATTTTCTGTTTGTAGATCTTCTTCGACGTGCTTAAATTGTTGGTGCATGCTTTTGCATGCCTGAATTTGACCGAATTCCAGACATATTTCTCCAATCTTCTTTGTTCCCAATGAAAATGTCATCTTGCCAATAAGGTTATAGGTCGAAATATGCAACAATATTCCAATCGGTTATAGTGAGTTGCGTTGTGCTAATCCTTTCAAAGAAGATCCCTGGTTTTCGTCCAAACTGGGTTATGTTGATTGATTGAGCATTGCGAGTGACAATAACAACATCATAACTAACAAAGTCGTTGTCAGTGATGGCATATTTAATTGGCGTCGTTTGGGTTTCGTTTCCTCTTGATCTGGTTCTTCTTCCGGAAATATTTGGGCGATATGTTGGATGTCCCTTTTGAAGATGCCTTTTACTGTTTTCAACTCAACAACTCGAACGTAGCCATCCTTTCCAGGGATTGCAGTGATTATGCGTCCTATTGGCCAATGCAGAACTGCATTGTTCATTGTATGGCAGCAGCATGGGATGTTTTGCGTCAAATGTAATATCTGCGGCTTCTCGTCTGCCACCCACTCGAATAATATTTTCATTATTCAGGAATGGTGCTAGAGAATTAAAACTGCTGTGTCTGTCCACTTCACGATTTTTCTTGAGTTCCTTAAATTCTTCCATGAAGCCATTTTGTTGAATGTTCCGAATGACTATCTTCTGGGCTTCATTTATTTCTTCCAATTGTGGTATTGGCTCGTTGGCTTGCTATTTCGAAAACGCATCATATATGCAACTATTCTCAACAATTTGATTGATTGTGTGAATCAATTTTTTTGATTTAGTTGCTGCTAAGACGACTTCAGGGACTACTTTGGATTATTCAGTTCCCTTTGCTACAAACGCCGATGGCCATGTCGATGGAGGTCCATGCAGAAATAGTGGACCATAGAACCACAAGCTGTGATCGTTGAACTTTGAAGCAGTTATTCCTCTTGATGCGGGATACGGCTCCATTCCTTTTGTATGGACGTATCTTGAATCGTTGTTATCCTGGTGGCTACGAATTTATCTTTAATTGTTTTCTGATTGTTGATACAGAATAGTACTACTAGTACTGAATCGGACCAATAATACGTAGGTATGGTCTCCAAGGATAGCTGTTCTTTAACCGGGCTTGTTATTTCTACTCCGGCAGCCTTTTATTCCAATGGAGGAGGTCTAATAGCGTTGAACGATGCTAGTCGGGATTAGTGCATAATAGTTGAACGCTTATTCGTTTATCCTTGTGAATGGAGCGAATGTACACTGCAGCCGCATATGCCTTTTCTGATGCGTCTAAAATGTATGAATTTCCTTTTGAACAGGAACTTGCTTCTTAACGTTCTGCTTTAGTATATATATAGATAAATACTATATGAACTTATCCTCCAAATTGCAAATCGATCAGACAATAAACACTGAAGTTATTAGATAAACCATTTTTACCCTTCGACCAACAAAGAAGTTGTCGATGACGTCAGAACTAAACGAGAGCAATAGTCGAGCGGCACGCGACAGTGGGATACCCTTGGACGTATGTTGCCATAAAAAGAATTTAATTGTATAATACTAATCCCAAGCTATAAGTTAATAATAATACTGTAATAATAATAATAATACTTGAAGTATTATTAAAATATGCCTACATATATATTTACATATATCCTGTCATTTAGATTTCTTAATTTCTATCCTAGCACTAGTCTTTTCATTATCTAATACAATATATTTGAAAACAGCCAATCATGTGTATCCATATTGGTAGTGGACGTTTTCAAATATAACAAACTCCTAAATCGTTTGCTAATCAAAGAATTATAAATACTCCTAAACCTGTTAAAGGTTTTGAGGCACAAAGTAAAGTCTCCTAAAACTAGCAAGCTATCCCCTAAATCACCTAAACGAGAAATTTGCTGAATTATCTCCTAAAATTCTATTTTAAATGCGGATAGAGGAAAGTATCAAAACTAAATATGCCGAACTCAAAAACTACTAAGCCAAAAGTTTTTCTACTGCTTAAGGTATGGGAAACTCTATCTACTAGCTCGTTCTTTACATAAATTATGATGCTAGTTAAAGGCCTGATTGATTCAAGTTGAACGACAATAGTGAATCTAGGTATTTCTACAATTTCATTGCTTATGGAAGTTTCCACGAATCAAATATTGATGACTGAAGCATCAGCTTATCCGATCGAATATCTTCAAGATGGGAATTCAAGCTCTGAGTATTATAGAAGAAAATGTTAAGGGCAGAACTGTTAATTAAATAATCGTAATGATTACACAGTAGTTTTTCAGTCCGCAATTGCTAATTGCTATTTTAGGGAGACTTAGGAGGAACAAAGTTCCCAATAATGAATAATCCTAAAGCAGTAGTTGCTCTACTGCAAGCTACGTATAATGCAGCACGCTTTTGTCATTATAGGGAGAGCATTCTATGTACGAAAGATCTTCATGGTCGCAGTGCTGGGAGTCTCCGCTGGGAGACTCCCTCTTTTATAATAATAATAATAATATCCATAAAAGATAGGCATATACCATCACGGACATTTTTCAATGTTAACAATACCTAGTACATTATTTTGAAAAAACACGTAGGCTTTAGCCTGCATTTGCAATGAAAGCGAAAAAATTTAATTATTTACAACATCACATTAAAAACATCAAAAATAACAGTACTTCTCCTTCTTAATGGATGTTATTATACATATAAACATTCCACTCTATCTATTAAAAAAAAAACGCATCAAAATCCGTTGCGTTTAAAAAATTTAAGCATACAAAGGAAAATAGGGACAGAGAAAGCGACTTTGTTTTATACTATGTAGTGATAGTGATGATATATGTTTGTTTTATTTTTTTGGGCGTGATCGGCCCACTTATAATATTGTTAGGGTATAATATGTATCTCCTTCTTTAGTAAAACGCAAAAGCACAAATTAGTCTCTCTCTTCTTTTATTTGTACTCGATGTTTTCAGCGTTAGCATTTGACTGACTCTCTCTCCGTCTGCGAGAAGCAAAAAAAAAAAACCTTTCATCTCCTAGCTCACTTATCTTTCCTTGTGCGCGACCTTTTGGCCCAAAACAACACACTAATGATGCCGCAGCCACCGTATTCCCCAGATCTGGCCCCCTGTGACTTTTTCGTGGTCCATAAACTGAAGAGGCCCATGAAAGGACGACGTTACGCTACGATTGTCGAGATAAAGACAGCCTCGAAGGAGGAGCTCAAGGCTATACAGAAAAGTGCTTATGAGAAGTGCTTTGAGGATTGAAAAAACTGTTGGCATAAGTGTATAGTATCTCATGGGGATTACTTTGAAGGGGACAAAATAGATATTCATGAATAAATAAATAATTTTTGAAAAAAGACAAAATTCGCGATTTTTTTTGAACACACCTCGTATGTGGGAATCCACCCCAAACTCTAACTCTTATCGAAAATTGAAACAGCGACAGTTCGCATTACTCGTGCGCTCTCTCGCACGCACTGAGAATAAACAACGCTGTTGTTGTTGCTGCTGCTGCTGCTGTACGAAAAAGCTCTTTTGTTGTTTGCGAAAGCTTACATATAGACAAGGCGCAAAAAGAGACTATTGCGCTTTTGAAAGTGCACCTGCAATTCGATAACATTTTATCTGTGGCAGGATGCAAATACATTCTAGCAAGGATACATCGTTCTCAGCGTCCAGAGTGAAGGTAGCAAGGGATGATAGCAAGAAGATCCAATGGACAAAGAAACCCAAGCGATTTCTTAAGAAACCGGAGGCATTCATCATTAAAAAACGGGAGAAGCTTGAAGCCGAAAGTTCAAAGTGGATCCGACCCTGACCGAATTTGGCAATCATGGCAAGAAATCAGAAAGGCTCAACAGGGTGAATTATTGCTCAAGGTAGAGCGAAGAAGCTTTGCGAGCATACCCAAATAACGAGGAGCGATAGAATCCTCTCGTGACATGGCTGCGGTTCTCACGGGTACGCAGAGAATGGCGGTATAGATGAGGCAACGCCAGAAAAGGAGCTCTTCAATTTTGTTGCCTCTCAGTTCAAAAGTATCCGGGTGAATCCAGAGGATGTACGCGGTCTGCGCAAAATGTGCGACGGAGCACAGGTAGAGACGGTGACGCTAGGCGTGAACGATGCGATGTGGACAAAAACCACCCGACAGGTGGTTTTATATGTCCTACATACAAATCCAGCATCACTAAAGGAGTTTTAACATCATCCAGCTCAATGTCAAGCGCAGCTGCACAGAGGTTTTTGGCCCAGACAGCGATGGACTGAAATGAGGACGTTATGCTCCTGAGTGAACCGTACTCCCCTCGGGTGGGGAACTCTGCCGGGTTCCTTGACGCGAAAGTCAAATGATGCAGCATCTTGTTCATAAAGGATTGGGAAAGCGTGCCGTGAAGGGCCTACACCTCTATAGTTGCTATGCTCGACCAAGTGACAATCCGGACCTGTTCGAGCAACAGCTGGACAAGCTCTGCTTAATCAAATCAAATTAATTTCTGTACTCTTTCCTCGTAATTTTATGCCACTATCCTTGGCCTTTTGTAATACTAACTACAGCTTACATGACCCTTTCCAAGTTCTCTGTGCTGACTACAACAGACTGTCCAGAGTTTTCAACTCCGAGTCCTCCCTTTACTCTGTTAAACTGTCCTTAATCAAGAATGTAGAGTTACATCCTTACAACTAATACTAATCTACCAACCTGATTGGGTTTTACTGCGTTTTCCCCAATCCTTTGCAGCAAATGTTGGATCGGGAATTCTTGTTTTATTATCCCCAGCCTAAATTTAAAAATTTATATTTTTAATTAATTTTAAATTTTTGATTTATTATCAAATTTAATTTTAAAATCTAAATTGTACACGTTTATATGATATATGTTTGTTTTTTTTTTTTGGCGTGATCGGCCCACTTATGATATTGTAAGGGTATAATATGTATCTCCTTCTTTAGTAAAACGCAAAAGCACAAATTAGTCTCTCTCTTCTTTTATTTGTACTCGATGTTTTCAGCGTTAGCATTTGACTGACTCTCTCTCCGTCTGCGAGAAGCAAAAAAAAAAAACCTTTCATCTCCTAGCTCACTTATCTTTCCTTGTGCGCGACCTTTTGGCCCAAAACAACACACTAATGATGACGCAGCCACCGTATTCCCCAGATCTGGCCCCCTGTGACTTTTTCGTGGTCCCTAAACTGAAGAGGCCCATGAAAGGACGACGTTACGCTACGATTGTCGAGATAAAGACAGCCTCGAAGGAGGAGCTCAAGGCTATACAGAAAAGTGCTTATGAGAAGTGCTTTGAGGATTGAAAAAACTGTTGGCATAAGTGTATAGTATCTCATGGGGATTACTTTGAAGGGGACAAAATAGATATTCATGAATAAATAAATAATTTTTGAAATGTGGGAATCCACCCCAAACTCTAACTCTTATCGAAAATTGAAACAGCGACAGTTCGCATTACTCGTGCGCTCTCTCGCTCACACTGAGAATAAACAACGCTGTTGTTGTTGCTGCTGCTGCTGCTGTACGAAAAAGCTCTTTTGTTGTTTGCGAAAGCTTAAGGCGCTAAAAGAGACCATTGCGCTTTTGAAAGTGCAGTGTGGCCACCTGCAATTCGATAACATTTTATCTGTGGCAGGATGCAAATACATTCTAGCAAGGATACAACGTTCTCAGCGTCCAGAGTGAAGGTAGCAAGGGATGATAGCAAGAAGATCCAATGGACAAAGAAACCCAAGCGATTTCTTAAGAAACCGGAGGCATTCATCATTAAAAAACGGGAGAAGCTTGAAGCCGAAAGTTCAAAGTGGATCCGACCCTGACCGAATTTGGCAATCATGGCAAGAAATCAGAAAGGCTCAACAGGGTGAATTATTGCTCAAGGTAGAGCGAAGAAGCTTTGCGAGCATACCCAAATAACGAGGAGCGATAGAATCCTCTCGTGACATGGCTGCGGTTCTCACGGGTACGCAGAGAATGGCGGTATAGATGAGGCAACGCCAGAAAAGGAGCTCTTCAATTTTGTTGCCTCTCAGTTCAAAAGTATCCGGGTGAATCCAGAGGATGTACGCGGTCTGCGCAAAATGTGCGACGGAGCACAGGTAGAGACGGTGACGCTAGGCGTGAACGATGCGATGTGGACAAAAACCACCCGACAGGTGGTTTTATATGATCCACATACAAATCCAGCATCACTAAAGGAGTCTTAACATCATCCAGCTCAATGGCCACAGCGCAGCTGCACAGAGGTTTTTGGCCCAGACAGCGATGGACTGAAATGAGGATGTTATGGCTTGAGTGAACCGTACTCCCCTCGGGGTGGGGAACTCTGCCGGGTTCCTTGACTCGACGCGAAAGTCAAATGATGCAGCATCTTGTTCATAAAGGATTGGGAAAGCGTGCCGGGAAGGGCCTACACCTCTATAGTTGCTATGCTCGACCAAGTGACAATCCGGACCTGTTCGAGCAACAGCTGGACAAGCTCTGCTTAATCAAATCAAATTAATTTCTGTACTCTTTCCTCGTAATTTTATGCCACTATCCTTGGCCTTTTGTAATACTAACTACAGCTTACATGACCCTTTCCAAGTTCTCTGTGCTGACTACAACAGACTGTCCAGAGTTTTCAACTCCGAGTCCTCCCTTTACTCTGTTAAACTGTCCTTAATCAAGAATGTAGAGTTACATCCTTACAACTAATACTAATCTACCAACCTGATTGGGTTTTACTGCGTTTTCCCCAATCCCTTTGCAGCAAATGTTGGATCGGGAAATTCTTGTTTTATTATCCCCA
The DNA here is from genome assembly GCA_018904035.1 of Zaprionus ornatus. Taxonomy (NCBI): domain Eukaryota; kingdom Metazoa; phylum Arthropoda; class Insecta; order Diptera; family Drosophilidae; genus Zaprionus; species Zaprionus ornatus. The sequence goes on along the minus strand of JAEIFZ010000031.1, from coordinate 5,858 downwards.
GCCTAAATTTAAAAATTTATATTTTTAATTAATTTTAAATTTTTGATTTATTATCAAATTTAATTTTAAAATCTAAATTGTACACGTTTATATGATATATGTTTGTTTTTTTTTTTTTGGGCGTGATCGGCCCACTTATGATATTGTAAGGGTATAATATGTATCTCCTTCTTTAGTAAAACGCAAAAGCACAAATTAGTCTCTCTCTTCTTTTATTTGTACTCGATGTTTTCAGCGTTAGCATTTGACTGACTCTCTCTCCGTCTGCGAGAAGCAAAAAAAAACCTTTCCTTTCATCTCCTAGCTCACTTATCTTTCCTTGTGCGCGACCTTTTGGCCCAAAACAACACACTAATGATGACGCAGCCACCGTATTCCCCAGATCTGGCCCCCTGTGACTTTTTCGTGGTCCCTAAACTGAAGAGGCCCATGAAAGGACGACGTTACGCTACGATTGTCGAGATAAAGACAGCCTCGAAGGAGGAGCTCAAGGCTATACAGAAAAGTGCTTATGAGAAGTGCTTTGAGGATTGAAAAACTGTGTTGGCATAAGTGTATAGTATCTCATGGGGATTACTTTGAAGGGGACAAAATAGATATTCATGAATAAATAAATAATTTTTGAAAAAAGACAAAATTCGCGATTTTTTTTGAACACACCTCGTATGTGGGAATCCACCCCAAACTCTAACTCTTATCGAAAATTGAAACAGCGACAGTTCGCATTACTCGTGCGCTCTCTCGCTCGCACTGAGAATAAACAACGCTGTTGTTGTTGCTGCTGCTGCTGCTGTACGAAAAAGCTCTTTTGTTGTTTGCGAAAGCTTACATATAGACAAGGCGCAAAAAGAGACCATTGCGCTTTTGAAAGTGCACCTGCAATTCGATAACATTTTATCTGTGGCAGGATGCAAATACATTCTAGCAAGGATACATCGTTCTCAGCGTCCAGAGTGAAGGTAGCAAGGGATGATAGCAAGAAGATCCAATGGACAAAGAAACCCAAGCGATTTCTTAAGAAACCGGAGGCATTCATCATTAAAAAACGGGAGAAGCTTGAAGCCGAAAGTTCAAAGTGGATCCGACCCTGACCGAATTTGGCAATCATGGCAAGAAATCAGAAAGGCTCAACAGGGTGAATTATTGCTCAAGGTAGAGCGAAGAAGCTTTGCGAGCATACCCAAATAACGAGGAGCGATAGAATCCTCTCGTGACATGGCTGCGGTTCTCACGGGTACGCAGAGAATGGCGGTATAGATGAGGCAACGCCAGAAAAGGAGCTCTTCAATTTTGTTGCCTCTCAGTTCAAAAGTATCCGGGTGAATCCAGAGGATGTACGCGGTCTGCGCAAAATGTGCGACGGAGCACAGGTAGAGACGGTGACGCTAGGCGTGAACGATGCGATGTGGACAAAAACCACCCGACAGGTGGTTTTATATGTCCTACATACAAATCCAGCATCACTAAAGGAGTTTTAACATCATCCCGCTCAATGTCAAGCGCAGCTGCACAGAGGTTTTTGGCCCAGACAGCGATGGACTGAAATGAGGACGTTATGCTCCTGAGTGAACCGTACTCCCCTCGGGTGGGGAACTCTGCCGGGTTCCTTGACGCGAAAGTCAAATGATGCAGCATCTTGTTCATAAAGGATTGGGAAAGCGTGCCGTGAAGGGCCTACACCTCTATAGTTGCTATGCTCGACCAAGTGACAATCCGGACCTGTTCGAGCAACAGCTGGACAAGCTCTGCTTAATCAAATCAAATTAATTTCTGTACTCTTTCCTCGTAATTTTATGCCACTATCCTTGGCCTTTTGTAATACTAACTACAGCTTACATGACCCTTTCCAAGTTCTCTGTGCTGACTACAACAGACTAAATCTAAATTGTAAACGTTTATATGATATATGTTTGTTTTTTTTTTTTTGGGCGTGATCGGCCCACTTATGATATTGTAAGGGTATAATATGTATCTCCTTCTTTAGTAAAACGCAAAAGCACAAATTAGTCTCTCTCTTCTTTTATTTGTACTCGATGTTTTCAGCGTTAGCATTTGACTGACTCTCTCTCCGTCTGCGAGAAGCAAAAAAAAAATACCTTTCATCTCCTAGCTCACTTATCTTTCCTTGTGCGCGACCTTTTGGCCCAAAACAACACACTAATGATACCGCAGCCACCGTATTCCCCAGATCTGAAAGGCCCATGAAAGGACGACGTTAAGCTACGATTGTCGAGATAAGGACGGCCTCGAAGGAGGAGCTCAAGGCTATACAGAAAACTGATTATGAGAAGTGCTTTGTGGATTGAAAAAACCGTTGGCATAAGTGTATAGTATCTCATGGGGATTACTTTGAAGGGGACAAAATAGATATTCATGAATAAATAAATAATTTTTGAAATGTGGGAATCCACCCCAAACTCTAACTCTTATCGAAAATTGAAACAGCAAAACATAACTTTTCTTGTTTTCTCCTATTGAGAATAATATTTTGTTATGAGCATTGCTGCAGCAATAAGATTTAATTGATTGTGACTAGCTTAAGGCGCTTTAAGAGACCATTGCTTTTGAAAGTGCAGTGCGGCCAACTGCAATTCGATAACATGTGCTTATCTAATGGCCAACCTAATTTCGATAGTTTGTATTTAAAACTTTGTTGCGCTTTGACTTTTCTATGTTTTCTTATTCTCTTTACCTCTATTTTGCGCATTGCTGCCTCAATGAAAGCTCTTCGAAATGGAAAATTCAATAAATTTAATGAGGCCTTTGCAGCGCCTACAACCAAGAACATGTGCTACAACGAACCTAAGGATTTTACAACTTTGTTGAGCCTTGGACAGTCAATGCTTCAACTCACTCCCCCTCTATTTTGAGCCGCTCTGAAAGGAAAATTCAATAAAAATGAGGCCGAGTGGCCAAGTCGTGTCGAACCGAAGGATAATTTGTTCAGCGGTGGCAGAAGCTTCAAAATAGCTCGTCGTCTGTGTCAGTTAGGCGCTGTGTTGGTGTTGGTTCGTGTGTGTGTGTGTGTGTGTGCATTAAAATATTCGTTAGGAATTTTAAAAAGCCATGTGGGAAATGGGAAATTATTAAGTGAATGCTGGCAAAGAGGATCCGCAAAATGTAAGGAAAAGTTTGGCTGAAAAACTTAATTTTCCCATGAATTTTATTTGCAATCGCCACAGAAACTGCAGTGAAATACATATATAAAGCGCATTTAGCGTGCTCTAACGCACTTGCTCTCTTCCTCTCTCTTTCCCTGTTGCTCTCTTAAGACTAGTCTCTGTAATTCTCTACTCTCTCGCTCTCGTGTAGATATTTCGATTTCGTTGGCAAATCGAAGCAAAACGAAATGAAAGCCGGGTGGGGTTTGGCTACCTGTAGATGCCAGTTTCGACTACTTCCTCCGTCAGGATGAGTTCCAGAATGTCGAGGTTCCCTAAAAAAGGAGTGGGAATTACGGAGTAGGGAGCTGGAATTTCAGTTCCGGTGATTGTGAGGGCGGTGTAAGCGGACCCCCATACGCTGACCTCGATTCCCAGTGTTGTAGAGTTGGAGACAAGCCAGACATAAGAAAGTGCAATGAAATCCTCCTTGGTTCATCAAAAAAAAATTTACTGGTATCAGCATTTGAGACGCAGCGCCACGTCACCAGTGAGACTAAAGGCCCAAACACGGAGATGGCTGCTCTCAATGCCAGAGCAATATATCTACAGGAGGCCATGGTAAAAGTGTCCCCTTCAAGGAGAATCGCAACCCATACGGAAGCACAGCTTTAGAACGCGTGCACTGCGGCTGTTAGCAAAATGAGCATACATTCTAGCAAGGATACATCGTTCTCAGCGTCCAGAGTGAAGGTAGCAAGGGATGATAGCAAGAAGATCCAATGGACAAAGAAACCCAAGCGATTTCTTAAGAAACCGGAGGATCCAACCCTGACCGAATTTGGCAATCATGGCAAGAAATCAGAAAGGCTCAACAGGGTGAATTATTGCTCAAGGTAGAGCGAAGAAGCTTTGCGAGCATACCCAAATAACGAGGAGCGATAGAATCCTCTCGTGACATGGCTGCGGTTCTCACGGGTACGCAGAGAATGGCGGTATAGATGAGGCAACGCCAGATAAGGAGCTCTTCAATTTTGTTGCCTCTCAGTTCAAAGGCATCCGGGTGAATCCAGAGGATGTACGCGGTCTGCGCAAAATCCAGCATCACTAAAGGAGTTTTAACATCATCCAGCTCAATGTCAAGCGCAGCTGCACAGAGGTTTTTGGCCCTGACAGCGATGGACTGAAATGAGGACGTTATGCTCCTGAGTGAACCGTACTCCCCTCGGGTGGGGAACTCTGCCGGGTTCCTTGACGCGAAAGTCAAATGATGCAGCATCTTGTTCATAAAGGATTGGGAAAGCGTGCCGTGAAGGGCCTACACCTCTATAGTTCGAGCAACAGCTGGACAAGCTCTGCTTAATCAAATCAAATTATTTTCTGTATTCCTTCCTCGTAATTTTATGCCACTATCCTTGGCCTTTTGTAATACTAACTACAGCTTACATGACCCCTTCCAAGTTCTCTGTGCTGACTACAACAGACTGTCCAGAGTTTTCAACTCCGAGTCCTCCCTTTACTCTGTTAAACTGTCTATCCTTAATCAAGAATGTAGAGTTACATCCTAACAACTAATACTAATCTACCCATCTATTGATTGGGTTTTACTCGTTTATCCCTTTAATCATTTTAATTTTTTAATATTTTTATTTATTTATTTATTTATTTAGTTTATAGTCGAACTATGATCAGTCGACTTTTTGAAAAGTAAAGAAACAATTAAAATTAGATTTCAATTATTTAAGTTGAATTTTAAACTGGAGGTAATTTTAAATTAAAGGTAAAACCTTAAATGTAAAAAAAAAAGAAAAAATTAAAAATTGTGCAAATGTGCAAACTGGGATAAAGAAAAGCCGATCCAACATTTGTTGCAGAGGATTGGGGAAAACCCAGAAAAACCCAATCAGATCAGGAGAGTTAGTGTTAGTAACCAAATGTAAGAGTGTTAAAGCATGCAGTATGTTGAAAGTACTACTATGAATACAAAGAAGACAATTATGTGTTTGACTAAATTCTAGATAAGTGGGCGAGGAGTTGTAATTTTAAGCTAGATATCAAGTTGTTATTGTTAGCTACAATTAAGTATAGTTTATTATAGTCCGAACATAATACCCTGAATAGCTCATGCAGGGCATAGTTCGAGCTACAATTGGGAAGTTTTAGAGGAAGGTAATTACGGTGTGATTCTACCAGGGACAGAAAAGTGTAGTCTACTAAGTAAGTCGCTACTATCTATGTCACCTTGGATAAGGTTGTTAATGAATATAACACCAAGCATGGTTCTACGATTAGCTAGAGAAGGCAGATTAAGTAACAAAAGTCTACTAGGATAGGAAGGAAGTCTTGAATTTACATCCCAGTTAAGGCCTCGCAAGGCAAACATTAAAAATTTTTTCTGTACGGATTCAATGCGGTCTCTATGAACTGTGTACTGAGGGTTCCAGACACACATGATCCGTACTCGAGAATTGACGAAAAAACGAAGGAAAATAAGAGAGTCTTAGTTAAGTAAGGATCGTCAAACTCCTTAGACCATCTCTTAATAAAGCCGAGTACACCCATAGCTTTACTAACCATTGATGATATATGTTCAGAAAACTTGAGTTTTTCGGTCCAAACGGACACCTAGATCATCAACCAGGGAAATCTTTCCAAGGTACAACCACAAAGAAAGTATGATACGTACTTTGGGCAGGCACGTGAGAATGTCATCAGCTTGCATTTTGAGCTGTTCAGATTAAGGAGATTTGCACGACA
>JAEIFZ010000304.1:0-215244 GCA_018904035.1 Zaprionus ornatus | reverse complement strand
GCCTCAGCTGGGCATTGGCCCAAGCCCCAAGCAACAGGACAGTGTCTGACTCTAAGTTTGAGTCAATACACAGCCCATTGCCCAGCCGGCACCCTCGTGGAGGGTTCAGTCAGAGGATTCGTGCCAGCCTATGTTAATATCTTAGAGCTAAAATCAATTTATTTATCTTTATAAATTTACTACCAAATCCACCTTCAACCATTTTTTCATAATTTTATCGGTTTAAATAATTTTATTGTAACCCATTTTTACTTAAATATAAGCTACACCTTGATCTGATATAAATTCTTATAAAAATTATCGAATATTATTATTCTTATAAAATATTCTGATAACGACGGTATATAAACTGAATACAAACTTAAGTAAGCTCCATCGTGGATTATCGATTACAAAACAGGTTCCTCTGAATAGACTAAAATACCGCCAAATTTTTTAAGTTTCAAGAACATAACTATTACTACTTAAATATTTAAATTTACATTTTAAATAATAGGGTATCTAATCCTGGTTTTTTATTAAAATTTTTAAGCTTCAATTAATATAATAAATAATTTTATAAATTTAAAATTTTACTTAATAAATTTATTTTTATTAAAACTATAAACAATTTAACTTTTACTAAAATAATTCATTTGTATAATTAGTGTAACCGCGATTGCTGGCATCAATTTTATCTATACTTTTTATACCTTTGGACCATTGAAAATGGTCAAAAAAGGGTATACTAACTTTGTGCAAATGTATGTAACGGGCAGAAGGAGGCGTCGGAGAGCCCATAAAGTATATATATTCTTGCTCAGGATCACTAGCCGAGTCGATTGAGCCATGTCCGTCTGTCTGTCCGTCTGCCTGTCTGTCTGGATGAACGCGCCGATCTCAGCTATTACAAAAGCTAGGGACACAAAATTTAATAATTCTTCAAAAATTTTATTTTTATAATAATAATAATTGGTTCTTTAATTACAGTAACATCTAATTCTTGATTAGGAGCTTGAATAGGATTAGAAATTAATTTGTTATCTTTTATTCCTTTAATAAGAGAAAACCATAATAATTTCAAATCCACTGAAGCTTAATTAAAATATTTTTTAACTCAAGCTTTAGCATCTACAGTTTTATTATTTTTTGTTATTTTACTAATATTAAAAAATCACATAAATAGAGAAATCAACGAATCATTTACTTCAATAATTATACTATCAGCACTTTTATTAAAAAGAGGGGCTACTCCATTTCATTTTTGATTTCCTAATTTAATTGAAGGTCTAACTTGAATTAATTTGCTTTTATTAATAACTTGACAAAAAATTGCTCCTTTAGTATTAATTTCTTGTCTAGATTTAAAAAAATTACTTTTAATCTTGGGGGATTAAATCAAACTTCCTTACGAAAATGAATAGCTTTTTCTTCAATTAACCATTTAGGTTGAATATTAAGAGCATTAATAATTAATGAATCAGTTTGACTTTTATATTTTTTATTTTATTCTTTTTATCTTTTATTTTAGTTTATATATTTAATTTATTTAAATTATTTTATTTAAATCAATTATTTTGGAGTGCCTTTAACACAACTTTGCCGTATTTGTTTTTTACCAGCGCTTCTTTTCCATTAAATGTAGTGGAAATGTCAGATCTTGCTTCTGCGCTTACTGACTAAAAATTCATATGCAACTCCGGGACAAATAAAACATTTTGCAGCACTAATACAGTGTTTTCGTATTGTAATTTCACAATACCGACGCCTTGCGACTCAACGAATTTGTTTGCTGCCAACATGACTGAAGTCTTTCTCTTCTCGTTAATTGTTTCGAACATGTTGCGATCGCAACACATGTGACATTTTGCACCACTATCGATACACCAAATGCTTTCGCGCCTTTTGTCAACGTAGTTGTGCAATTCACAAATTGCTTGATGCCCTTTAGCACTGTCCGTCGCGCTCTTTTTCTTATTCCGACATTCGCTAGCTATGTGCCCTGGCTTTTCGCAGATAAAACATTTTCCGTTAAATTTTTGCTTTTCGCTTGTTCTTTCGTTTCTCTTGGTGTTGGTGTTTTCTCCTTTGTCTCTGTTGCCTTTATGGTAGCTTGCGTGTGTATACTGCTTATGACGCCACAATGTCTTCGCGTTCTGCTTTTTCTTTCTTTCGAGCGCCTTCTTCTAACAGTTTAACCTTGACGATTTCAAATGTGGGCAATTCATCACAAGTTTCAATAGCCACTAAAAAGTTTTCCCATGTATCAGGCAAACTGCTCAACAACATTATAACCTTCAATTCTTCGTTTATTTTGATGTCCATTTCAGCTAATCTCTCAACTGTATCCACAAATGAGTTTCATGTGCTCCTACATTTTCGTCTTGCTGCATGTTGAAACGCAATAATTTCTGATATAACTGTACTTTCCGTATAAGCCCAACTTGTGTGTGCAGTTGCTGTAGTTTCTTCCAAGTTGCTTCTACCATTGTGTCCGTCTTAATATGCATCAACTGTGTTGGTTTTACGTTTAACACCATATACGCCAGTGCCTTTTGATCTAGCGTATCCCATTTTTCTGCTTCTGATGCATTCTCTTCATCTCGCACATATCTTCCACACACAACTTTCCATAAGTCTGCTGTTACGAGGAGACTTTTCATGGCCATGTGCCATATGTCTTAGTTTTCGTCACCAAGTTTTTCGATTTGAAGCGACATACTCGATACTCGATACTTGGATCAACAAGGCGCGTTTTCTTCGTCGTGCGAGATTTTCCGGTTTTCTAGTGGTTTTATATGCTGGGAACTCCGACCTGAAAGCGGGGGTGCTCGATTAAAGTGTGCTGCACTTGCGGGAGTACTCACTACGACGTTCTCTGGGTCCTGGGGATCATAATATCATTTTTCCCAATTCTCGTCACGGCGTCCGTTGGTGGCGGGGGCGGGGAGAGCGCTGCGAGGGCTGAGTGAAAGTGAAATTTAATTTTCACTCAACTTTTCCTTGCTTTCTCCCATTTTTCCAAATTGCGCATTGCGGCATTGCGGCACTGCTGAGACAGCAGCTGATAGCGCTGCCAACTGATCGCAAAGGCAGAGAGTTGCCAGACGGCCAGCGGTGCGGCATTGCCAGGCAGGGCTGCCAACTGATCGCAACCGAGTTGGCGTTGCCAGACCAATTGTGCTATCAGACTTTGTCCGTTTGGAGTGTATCGTTAAAATTCAAATTTGAATTTAAATTTATATCTCGTGCGAAAAAAACGCTAACTAATCAAAGAAAAATACATTCAGCGAAAAATAACTCATCAAGAACTAGTGTTATGACTAAGACAAGTGCATATTTGTTTTAAATTAACAAGTGCCACGCGTAATACGCTCGAAAAATGAGCAGCGATCCAAAGAGCGAGCGTAGAAGCTCTGTAAATTCAAGAAACGCCTGTTTCTCTTACTTTTCAACACGTGATATTGTAGAAGTAAACAAGTCATCAAAGAGCAACCCGGCTCTACTGACCGTCGACAGCAAGAGAGCGAGCTCTTGCTCACCCACTCTGCTCACCCCAACTCCTACATCATGGAGCTACCAAAGCCAAACCCCGCCACCGCCGGCTTCGATGGAAGAAGCCCCAACAACTAGCAGCGCAACAATTACTGAAGTCGCAGCAAAAGCACCATCAACAACTAAACCAACTACCATTATGGCGAATTCGGTGCCAACGGCTGGAGAGCAAAATACAATTGCAACAAAAACAGTAAGCTCCGATAAGCAACAAGCGGCCTCGGTTATACAGACCGGTATGGATCGCTACATCCAGATTAAGCGTAAACTTAGTCCACTAAACACGGTTGGTAATAAACCAAAGATCAACCGTACCAACAAAAGCAACGAACAAACTAGGAGTCTCAATGATAACCGTTTTTCCATCTTAGCAGAGGCGGAGAACAACCAAGCAGAGTTGGGGCAGGAGACCCAAAAGAAACCAAAGCCACCTCCTATTTACTTAAGGGAAAAAGCTCAAACGCCCTGGTCAACAAAATTGTTGCGCTGGTCGGGGACGATAATTTCCATGTTGTTCCGCTTATTAAAGGGAACATCCACGAAACCAAAGTTCAAACGAAGTCCGAAGAACACTTCCGAGCTGTGTCTAAGTACCTGGAGGAAACAAAAAAGAACTTCTACACCTACCAGCTAAAAAGCAGCAAGGGTCTGCAAGTTGTTTTAAAAGGAATCGAACCTGACGTCGCCCCTCTGAGATTCAAGAAGCACTTAAAGCCAAGGGCTTCTGTGCCAAAAATGTTAGCAACATTATTAACAGAAACAAAAAGCCGCAACCACTCTTCAAGGTCGAGCTCGAACCAGATAGCAAAGCCTTAAAGAAAAACGAAGTGCACCCGATCTACAAACTGCAGCTCCTACTGCATCGAAGGATCACCGTGGAAGAGCCACACAAACGCAACGGCCCTGTACAATGCACAAACTGCCAGGAGTATGGACACACCAAGTCATACTGCACACTTAGGGCAGTCTGTGTAGTCTGTGGAGACTTCCACAACTCCGTTAACTGCCCCGCAAACAAAGAAGACCCCTTAAAGAAAAAATGTGGCAACTGTGGAGGAAACCATACGGCAAACTACAGAGGCTGTGCGGTCTACAAGGAGTTGAAGAGCCGCATGCAACGAGCGACAGCTACGCGTCAACAAAATACGCAAAACGCGTATCATAAGCTAAAAAGTACCCCAGACGTATTTTTCGGCAAGGCAGCCAGATCTTCATTCGGTCCGCTAGATACCACTAAGGGCATCTCCTACGCAGAAGCTTTACGAACTGACATGGAAAATCCACTCCAGCCACACTCAGAAAACGCTCAGCAGGTCCCAAGGCAGCCGCAAAGCAATTTGGAAACTATGCTGGTCACCATGCAACAAAGTATGATGGAACTCATGTCGTTTATGAAAACAACTATGCAAACCCTTGTTCAGAACCAGAACATGGTGATTCAGTTGCTTGTAGCACAACAGTCCAAATAATAAATGGCTAAACTACGTATCTCCATGTGGAATGCCAACGGCATTTCACGGCATAAACCTGAAATAGCGCAATTCCTAAATTCAAATCACATCGATGCCATGCTGCTGGTTGAAACGCACCTCACTGGGCGATATAACTTCCATATAAGAGGTTACACCTTCTACCGCACAGATCATCCGGATGGAAAAGCCCACGGCGGAACCGGCATCTTAATCAGAGAACGCATCAAACACCACTTTCACAAAAGGTTTGCAACAAACTACTTGCAAGCCACGTCCATAAAAGTGCAGTCAGGAAACGGAAACCTTTGCATTGCCGCTGTCTACTGCCCACCTCGCTTTACTATCTCTGAAGGTCAATTTATGGACTTCTACAACACACTGGGGGATCACTTCATAGCTGCAGGAGACTACAATGCCAAACACACGCACTGGGGATCACGCCTCGTGACTCCCAAGGGAAGACAACTGTATAATGCACTTATCAAAGCGAGCAATAAACTGGACTACGTTTCTCCTGGTAGCCCCACTTATTGGCCTGCAGACCCCAGAAAGATCCCAGATCTAATTGACTTCGCGGTGACAAAAAACATCCCAGGCGATCTAATAAGCGCCATGGCCCTACCGGATCTCTCATCTGACCACTCGCCCTTGTTGATAACCCTTCACCAACGCCCAGAAATTACGGACCACCCCAATAGGCTGACGTCGCACAACACTAACTGGATGAAATACAGAAAGTATGTGAGTTCCCACATTGAGCTAACTCCTCAACTAAATATAGAAGCGGACATTGACTGCTCTACTGCCGCTCTGGAAGAGGTACTCGTCGCAGCAGCCAGGATCTCAACACCTAAACGGAAGGATGCGGAAATCAAGACGTTCAAAACCAGCCTGCAAATTGAACAGCTGGTTCTGGAAAAGAGGCGTCTACGGCGGGCGTGGCAAACCAGCAGATCGCCATGCTCAAAGCAACGTCTTAATGAAGCCACCCGCAAACTAAACCGGGCTCTGAAGCAAGAAGCTGAAAATGCCCAACTAAAATATATTGGAAAACTCTCGCCAACTAGTACAAAGCATCCCTTGTGGAGGGCTCACCCAAATCTAAGTTCTCCTATTGAAACCGTCACCCCGATAAGAAATTCATCAGGTCGCTGGGCCCGCAGCGACAAAGACAGAGCCGAAACATTTGCCTTACATCTCAGGGACGTCTTTCAGCCGAATCCCTCATCTAATGCATATGTTCCTCCTCAAATCCACTCCGATTTGGTACCTACGCCAACTTCATTTCGGCCGAATGAGATTACAAAAGTCATTAGGGAACTAAAACCAAAAAAGGCTCCAGGCGGCGACCTAATAACTACAAAAATGTTAATGGAACTTCCGTACTGTGCTGTTGAGGTCATCTGTAAACTCTTCAATGGAATCATAAGCCTAGGCTACTACCCAAGTAAATGGAAAAAATCAATCATTATTATGATACCGAAGCCCGGAAAAGACCACACGATCCCTTCATCCTACAGACCAATAAGTCTATTATCTTGCCTGTCCAAATTATTCGAAAAATGCCTTCTAACGCGTATAATACCATATATGGAAGCTCACAACATTATCCCAGCCCATCAGTTTGGCTTCAGAATAAAACACGGTACTATCGAGCAAGTTAACAGAATAACATCAGAGATTCGAACAGCCTTCGAGCGTAGAGAATATTGCAGCGCGATATTCCTCGGTGTATCCCAAGCATTTGACCGCGTCTGGCTCGAAGGACTTATGCACAAAATTAAAACACATTTACCTGGGTACACTCATAAACTCCTTGAATCTTACCTCTGCAACAGAGCCTTCGCAGTGAGGTGCAATACAACAATATCAGACAACCACACTATCGAAGCTGGAGTCCCACAAGGCAGCTCACTTGGGCCAACTCTATTCGTCCTCTACACAGCGGATATTCCCACGAGTGATCGACTAACAACATCCACCTTTGCTGACGACACTGCGATCCTTAGCCGCTCCAGATGCCCAGTCGATGCAACAACCCAACTCGCCAACCACCTCAGGGTAGTCGAGAAGTGGCTATCTGACTGGCGCATCAAAATAAACGAACAAAAGTGCAAGCACATAACGTTTACTCTTAACAGACAAACTTGCCCTCCGCTCTACCTGAATGGCACGCAGATCCCCCAAGTCAAAGAAGTTACGTATCTCGGCATCCATCTCGACAGACGCCTGACATGGCGTAGGCATATCGAATGCAAGAAACTACACCTAAAACTGAAAGCCAGCAGCCTCCACTGGATCATAAACGCCAGATCGCCCTTGTGTCTGGACTACAAGGTCCTGCTCTACACCTCCACTCTTAAGCCAATCTGGACGTACGGCTCCCAGCTTTGGGGGAACGCGAGCAGAACCAACATAGATATTATACAGCGCGCTCAATCCAAGATCCTGCGGACCATCACTGGGGCACCCCCCCCCCCCCCTTTTTTCCCCCAACCTCTTAACCCCCACATAATTTATTTAATCTTTAAAATTATAGTATGGTATTTGATACCCCCCAAACCCAAACCCCCTAACCCCCACATATTCTTATAATTATATACTTTATTGTTAGTCTCGTAAATGAGAAGATTCAATAAATAAAGAACAGAAAGTAATAAAAAAAAAAAAAAAATTTGAAGCGACATATTCATTTTGGCTTATTTTCCGGGTTAATTCGCGCACGACATTAACTAATAGCAATCAACGATTTACTGTAACGAACATTTGATTTCTAGACCGACACGCACTCTCCTGGGCCCATAACCTGTTGTTGGAGTTTGTGTATAACAATAAAGAAAGACACAACTTAGTGGTACGGTCGAACGTTTAATCAGAACTGAGGATAAAGAGTAATACAAAACTGGTGCTTCATACAATGTTGCCAGATTATTTAGTAACGGCTGTACAGTGTTGCCTGATTATATGTTAGCTTACTTTAAATGTTAATGGTTGTTACATATTCAATACCCACATTCATTAAATTTTATTATATTTAATAGAATTAAACTATTTCTAAAAGTATCAAAAACTTTTGTGCATCATACACCAAAACATAAAAAGATAAGCTAATTAAGCTACTGGGCTCATACCCCATTTAAAAAGGTTTTAATCCTTTACTTTTTAATTTTTAATAATTCTTCAAAAATTTTATTTTTAATAATAATAATGATTGATTCTTTAATTACAGTAAAATCTAATTCTTGATTAGGAGCTTGAATAGGATTAGAAATTAATTTGTTATCTTTTATTCCTCTAATAAGAGAAAACCATAATAATTTCAAATCAACTGAAGCTTCATTAAAATATTTCTTAACTCAAGCTTTAGCTTCTACAGTTTTATTATTTTTTGTTATTTTACTAATATTAAAAAATCACATAAATAGAGAAATCAATGAATCATTTACTTCAATAATTTTACTATCAGCACTTTTATTAAAAAGAGGGGCTACTCCATTTCATTTTTGATTTCCTAATTTAATCGAAGGACTAACTTGAATTAATTCGCTTTTATTAATAACTTGACAAAAAATTGCTCCTTTAGTATTAATTTCTTGTCTAGATTTAAAAAAATTACTTTTAATCTTGGGGGATTAAATCAAACTTCCTTACGAAAATTAATAACTTTTTCTTCAATTAACCATTTAGGTTGAATATTAAGAGCATTAATAATTAATGAATCAGTTTGACTTTTATATTTTTTATTTTATTCTTTTTTATCTTTTATTTTAGTTTATATATTTAATTTATTTCAATTATTTTATTTAAATCAATTATTTTGGAGTGCCTTTAACACAACTTTGCCGTATTTGTTTTTACCAGGGCTTCTTTTCCATTAAATGTAGTGGAAATGTCATATCTTGCTTCTGCGCTTACTGACTAAAAATTCATATGCAACTCCGGGACAAATAAAACATTTTGCAGCACTATTATAGTGTTTTCGTATTGTAATTTCACAATACCGACGCCTTGCGACTCAACGAATTTGTTTGCTGCTAACATGACTGAAGTCTTCCTCTTCTCGTTAATTGTTTCGAACATGTTGCGATCGCAACACATGTGACATTTTGCACCACTATCGATACACCAAATGCTTTCGCGCCTTTTGTCAACATAGTTGTGCAATACACAACTTGCCTGATGCCCTTTAGCACTGTCCGTCGCGCTCTTTTTCTTATTCCGACATTCGCTAGCTCGGTGCCCTGGCTTTTCGCAGATAAAACATTTTCCTTTAAATTTTTGCTTTTGGCTGGTTCTTTCGTTTCTCTTGGTGTTGTTGTTTTCTCCTTTGTCTCTGTTGCCTTTAGCTTGCGTGTGTATACACTGCTTGTGACGCCGCATTGCCTTCGCGTTCTGCTTTTTCTTTCTTTCGAGCGCCTTCTTCTAATAGTTTAACCTTGACGATTTCAAATGTGGGCAATTCATCGCAAGTTTCAATAGCGACTACGAAGTTTTCCCATGTATCAGGCAAACTGCTCGACATATTCATTTTGGCTTATTTTCCGGGTTAATTCGCGCACGACATTAACTAATAGCAATCAACGATTTACTGTAACGAACATTTGATTTCTAGACCGACACGCACTCTCCTGGGCCCATAACCTGTTGTTGGAGTTTGTGTATAACAATAAAGAAAGACACAACTTAGTGGTACGGTCGAACGTTTAATCAGAACTGAGGATAAAGAGTAATACAAAACTGGTGCTTCATACAATGTTGCCAGATTATTTAGTAACGGCTGTACAGTGTTGCCTGATTATATGTTAGCTTACTTTAAATGTTAATGGTTGTTACATATTCAATACCCACATTCATTAAATTTTATTATATTTAATAGAATTAAACTATTTCTAAAAGTATCAAAAACTTTTGTGCATCATACACCAAAACATAAAAAGATAAGCTAATTAAGCTACTGGGCTCATACCCCATTTATAAAGGTTTTAATCCTTTACTTTTTAATTTTTAATAATTCTTCAAAAATTTTATTTTTAATAATAATAATGATTGATTCTTTAATTACAGTAACATCTAATTCTTGATTAGGTGCTTGAATAGGATTAGTAATTAATTTGTTATCTTTTATTGCTCTATAACTCCTAAAGTAATACAACATAAAAAAAATAACCCTGCTAAATTAAATGAATATAGTTTTACAAAAAAAGGTATACATATTCATACAACTAATGACTAAAATAAATATAAAATAGGAGAAATATAATATCTTAAATAATTTGATAATAAAGGATAAGTTTGTTCTTTTGTAAATAACTTAATCGCATCACAAAAAGGTTGTGGAATTGGAAGTTGTGGATTCCTATTAACCCAAATTTATTTGGTCCCTTACGAATTTGAATATAACCTAAAACCTTACGTTCTTATAAAGTTAAAAAAGCAACAAAGTTAAAATTAATATTTAAATAAATTATTAAAATGTAATAAATAATGATTGTCATAAAATAAAATAAATTATAACATAATTTTTAATAATTGCTAATTCTAAGCAATATTTATTAATATATTATTATTATTTTTAAAAATTTATTTTATAGCTTATCCCATAAAATATTAAAATTATAAATTATTTAATTAAAAAAATTTTTTAAATAAATTTATAATTTCTGAATTAAATTCATTTCTTTAAAAACTAGATACCTTTAAAAACGAATAACATTTCATTTCTAATATAATATTCATAATAATTTTATTACATTAACTTTTATATTATATTAATTCTTTAAAAATCGAGAAAAATATTTTAACTATTTTTTATTTAAAAAACGCTGATACACAAGGTACAATAGATTAAATTTTCTTTTACAATAAAATTTTTTCAAATTATTTCAATTTTCTTTTACAATACTATTAAACTATTATCAAATTTATTTTTTCTTTAAACAATACTAAAACTTTATTTTTTACAATTATTTTGAATACATTAAATTAATAAATAAAATAAATTAATAAATAAAATTTCATCAATTTATAATGTTTTGCACAAACATTTTTTCAATGTAAATGAAATACTTTACTTTATAAGCTTTAAATTGTCATTCTAGATTCACTTTCCAGTACATCTATGGTACTATGTTACGACTTATCTTACCTTAATAATAAGGGCGACGGGCGATATATACATAGGTTAGGTTATATCGGCAGGTCCCCAAGTGGAGGCCTCACATAGATCAGTATGATCCTTAGTGCTGCCGAATTAGTAATGGAGGCTAATAAAATTTTCCAGTTTAATTATCCCAGTCTAGTAAGCTCGTTAGTTTGGCAAAAGCCAGGAGTTTTTGGGGTGCCAGGCCCGCTGCTTCTTCCAGTGATGCAAGCAGGGGGCGTCCAAGGCGCCCCGCTCTCGAAGTCATGAGAGCGGGACAGTCGCAGATGAGGTGCTTCAGAGTTTCTTTTACTTCTGGTACCCTGCTTTTCCTACATTCGTCATTGTCGGTAATGCCCAACTTCTTAGCGTGAGTTGCGGTCAGGCAGTGACCCGTAAGTATACCCATCATTGTTCTACAGTCTCTTCTCGGGATCTGAATGACATATTGGGCTAATTTCGTGTTAGCGTTGTTGCACATAGTGCGGGTTATCTTGCAGTTTTTAGTGTTATGCCACCTTCTTCTTGCTATTGCCGCAGGGTCTTGTTCTAGGCTGTGGCTTATCGATCGCAGCGGTATCTTCAGGTCTTCAATTGTCAGTCGTCTAGATTCGGCACCCTCTTTCGCTAGCCTGTCTGCCATCTCGTTTCCGTCAATGGCCTGGTGGCTGGGAACCCAAAAGTTGTGCACCTTCGAGCGGATGCTTAATGCATCTAATGCTTCTCTGCTTGCCAGTACACTTCCGGAGCTGACGACTATGGGATTCTATGGGATCCTATGGGATTGCATAGATTTGATAGCCGCCTGACTGTCGACAAAGATGTTGACCCGATTTTTGTTGAATGTTGTCGCAAGTTCTGCAGTCTTCTTTATAGCAAAAACTTCCGCTTGGAAGATGCTGGAGTTGTCCGGCAACTTGTGCGACACTTCGATTAGCGGATCTGCACAGTATACCGCGGCGCCTACGCCGGTTTTCATTTTGGATCCGTCTGTAAATAACTTTAATGCGTTTTCGTCCATGCCGATTTTCCAATCTTCATGTCCCATTAGAGTGCGCGTTCTAGAGATGTTGTTTATTGGAGTCATATAGTCCGTGCTATTGAGTGACTCTCATCCTACTTCGCTGTGCCCATAGTTTGCGAGGGCCATATTTCCCGTAGCACGCGCGGTCTTTTGTGCTAGTAGTTTGGCCTGTATGTCAATGGGGAGAACTCCAAGTATCACTTCCAAGGCCTTTGTTGGAGTGGATCTCAGTGCCCCAGTAGTGGTATATGGATTTCTTAGTGGCCTTCCTTCTAGGACACCGTAGAGTAGTATTGGACAAACAACTGAGATGAAGATCCAGTGCATCAGTTTGGGAGACAAGCCCCACGTGCTACTTAGCATCTTTTGCGATGCATAAAGTGCATTTGTGGCTTTTTTAACCCTTTCTTCGACATTGGGTTTCCAGCTCAGCTTGCTGTCCAATACTATTCCTAGATACTTTACGCTCTTTTTTGGTTCGAGCATGGCACCCTGTATGGATAGCGGAGTCCATTGCGGTATCTTGTATCGAGGTATCGCACCTTCGAGCGGATGCTTAATGCATCTAATGCTTCTCTGCTTGCCAGTACACTTCCGGAGCTGATGACATAGGATTGCATAGATTTGATAGCCGCCTGACTGTCGACAAAGATGGTGACCCGATTTTTGTTGAATGTTGTCGCAAGTTCTGCAGTCTTCTTTATAGCAAAAACTTCCGCTTGGAAGATGCTGCAGTAGTTCGGCAGCTTGTACGACACTTCGATTAGCGGATCTGCACAGTATACCGCGGCGCCTACGCCAGTTTCCATTTTGGATCCGTCTGTAAATAACTTTAATGCGTTTTCGTCCATGCCGATTTTCCAATCTTCATGTCCCATTAGAGTGCGCATTCTTGAGAAGTTGTTTATTGGAGTCATATAGTCCGTGCTATTGAGTGACTCTCATCCTACTTCGCTGTGCCCATAGTTTGCGAGGGCCATTTTTCCCGTAGCACGCGCGGTCTTTTGTGCTAGTAGTTTGGCCTGTATGTCAATGGGGAGAACTCCAAGTATCACTTCCAAGGCCTTTGTTGGAGTGGATCTCAGTGCCCCAGTAGTGCACATCAGCGCCCTTCTTTGTACCCTTTCCATTGTTAGGAGGTATGTGGATTTCTTAGTGGCCTTCCTTCTAGGACACCGTAGAGTAGTATTGGACGAACAACTGAGATGAAGATCCAGTGCATCAGTTGGGGAGACAAGCCCCACGTGCTACTTAGCATCTTTTGCGATGCATAAAGTGCATTTGTGGCTTTTTTAACTCTTTCTTCGACATTGGGTTTCCAGCTCAGCTTGCTGTCCAATACTATTCCTAGATACTTTACGCTCTTTTTTGGTTCGAGCATGGCATGGCATGTATGGATAGCGGAGTCCATTGCGGTATCTTGTATCTCTTGGTAAAGAGAATTAGATCCGTCTTGTCCGCATTGATACTGAGTCCGACCTCCATCGAGCTGATCGTCATTGGACATTTGCCCACGATAATTATGGCTATGTCATCTGCATAGGCGGTTATCTTAGGGGCTTTCCGTTTAAATTTTCTTAGGACATCGTTTACCTAGATTCCACAACAGCGGCGACAGAACTCCGCCTTGTGGCGTGCCTCTGTGCGCTGCTTTGGTTATGGTTGTGGTTCCCCATTCGGCTCTAACTCTTCTGCAGCTCAATAGATTACCTATCCAAGAGTTTACAGCCTCATGGGTTTCTGCGGCTCTCAGGCTCAGCATGATCGCTTCCGTAGATACATTGTTGAATGCACCTGAGATGTCCAGGAACGCTCCTAAGGCAAATTCCTTGTGGTGTAAAGCTTTTTCGATGGTGGCTACCAGTGAGTGTAACGCTGTTTCCACCGATTTCCCTTTTGTGTAGGCATGTTGGTTGGATTCTACGAGTCGGTTCATGCCTCCTCTTATGTGTAGATCCAGGAGTTTTTCGAAGGTTTTTAGCAGGAAAGAGGTGAGACTGATCGGCCTGTAATCTTTCTGCTGCATGTGACTGCATTTTCCTGCTTTTGGCAGGAACACAACACGTGCTGTCCTCCAGGGTACAGGTACATGTCCCAGCCTCAGACATGCTATAAATATCGATTCCAGCCACGGAATGACCTTTTCTTTGGTCTTCTGCAGCATGGCTGGTATTATACCATCAAGCACAGGGGATTTGTAGCTCTCAAAGGAGTCTATGGCCCAATGGATTTTGTGTGGAGTGATTATGTTCTCAGGTACGTCAGACGCTGAGTTCGTATGTGCTGCTTGTTGTGGATCGAGTACATCTGTGCATTCGGGGAAGTGATCGCTTAAAAGGGCATTTGTCGCTTCCTTGCTGCTACTCGTCCATTGGCCATTGCTGGTTCTTAGTTGGCTCTGAATTGCTGGTTGGCTCGACAGAAGCTTCCTTAGCCTGGCAGTTTCTTTTGGTTGCCTGGACCTTTTTCTTAAAGTCACGGAGCCTCGTCTTGTACTCGTTCCATACAATGTCTTCGTCAGCTTGCTTAGCTAGTTTGAAGATTTCTTGTAGGTCGGTGCGCTGTGCCTTCAATTGCGGGTTCCACCAGGGTGGCCTGTGTTTCCTTCATGTGATTGAGGTCTTGCACGTTGCGTTGAATGCTGATGTTAGGTGATGGCAGAGAGTCTTCACGGACTTCTCAATGTCCACTGTTGATAGGATTGGTGTTGGTGATGGGAGTGTCTTTGTCACTTTGGTCTTAAACTTATCCCAGTTGGTGTTCCTGGGATTCTTGTAGAGACTTTTTGTCACTGTACACTCGCCTTGAACTTCGAACTGGATATACCTATGGTCAGAGAAGGAAGGTTTGCTGAGAACCCTCCACTCCGTGACTTCGGTATTTTCTCCAGACGCGAGTGTTTGATCTATGACGCTAGATGAGGTGGGACCTACATAGGGGGGTTCCTCACCCCTGTTCGCGATCTTAAGATTAAATTTTAAAATGAAATCTAAAAGTGACTCATCTCTGTTGTTTACATCTCTTCATCCCCATAGGGTATGATGCGCGTTGGCGTCTGCGCCTATCACCAGGGGTTGCCTCTTCTGGCTCACCTCCTGGATCAGTCGCTCCGTTTCCTCTGTCGGCGATTCCCTGTCATGCGCTAGATAGCAGGACGCCATCAGGAGTGGTTCGTCCCTGCATCCCTCTAGCGCTATCACTGTGATGTCGTCTGTGCTGTAATTGGACATAAGATAAGCATAGATGCCTTTTCTTACCAGAATTGCAGTTCTTAAATCGATAAAACCCGTTTTTTCTCCTGGCCCTGACGGAATTCCAGCATGCGTACTTCGATTTTGTGCTGATTCGATTTTGAATCCAATTCATAAGCTATTTGACTTGTCACTATCCAATAGTTATTTCCCACCTATTTGGAAAAACTCCATTTCCATTCCTCTTCACAAAAGTGGTTCTAACCATGATGTGAAGAACTATAGATGTATTTCCAAGTTGTCCGCAATTCCTAAGATTTTTGAAAAAAATTTTACGGCCCAGCTAACTTTTATGTGTAAATCTATAATTTCACCCCATCAACATGGGTTTATAAAGGCAAGATCAACAGCTACTAATATTTTAGAATTCTCATCTCACATCAATCTAGGATTTCGGAACAAAATGCAAACTGATGTGGTCTATACTGACTTCAGTAAAGCATTTAGGTCTCAACGAGTTCTTTTTAAAGAATGTCTTTCTAAGCCGATCTTAGTTACTTCTGGTGTTCCTCAGGGCAGCCACCTTGGACCATTGCCATTTAACCTTTTTATTAACGATCTTCCTTCAATACTCCTTTAACATTCTTATGTATGCTGATGATGTGAAACTCTGTTTGACACACAATGATCCAGCAAATAACCTTCTTCAAACAGATCTTGATTTGTTTTTTGAATGGTGCAGCCATAATCTGCTGTATCTTAACTGTTTGAAGTGCAAGGTTATGTCATTTTACAGATGTAACTATCATGTCATCAATTACAATCTTAACCTAACCCCACTCTTAAGAATATCTGAAGTAGCTGATTTAGGTATCCTCTTTGATCATAAATTAAAATTTGATCGTCACATTACACAAATTGTCAAGAAGGCATTTCGACTACTCGGGTTCATAAAAAGATGGGCCAAAGAATTCGAGGATCCTTACACGACAAAGTTGCTTTACTTCTCTTGTTCGTCCAACTCTTGAATATGGGTCTTGCGTGTGGTCGCCGCAATACCATATTCACCAAGATAGAATTGAGTCTGTTCAAAAGCAGTTTCTACTCTTTGCCTTGCGCAGTTTTAATTGGGGTCCGGGAGTAGACTTACCACCATACTCTAGTAGACTCCTTCTAATTAACTAACCGTCGTATTATGTTAGGCGTTATGTTTATTGTAAAGCTAATAAAGTACAATATAGATTCCCCTACTCTGCTTACTCAATTTAATTTCTGTATTCCTTCTAGAGTTACTCGTCATTTTATGCCACTATCCTTGGCCTTCTGTAATACTAATTATAGCTTGCATGATCCCTTCCGAGTTCTCTGTGCTGACTACAACAGACTGTCTAGAGTTTTCAGCTCCAAGTCCTCCCTTTACTCTGTTAAACTGTCTATCCTCAATCAATTAACACTAAATGCTAACAACTAATATTAATCTACCGATCTGATTGGGTTTTACTGGGTTTTCCCCAGTCCTTTGCAGCAAATGTTGGATCGAGAATTCTTGTTTTGTTATCCCCAGCCTAAATTTAAAATATATACTTTTAATTAATTTTAATTCTTGACTTATTGCAAAATTTTAATTTCAAATTCTAAATTATTTTCTTTTTTTTTTAAAAAAATCTTTAATTTTAATTTGATGTAATCTAATTTTAATTTTAATTTTAAGTCGACTGTTTTAGTTAACGTTAAATAAATAAATAAATAAATAAAAATAAAGGTGCTCCAGGCAAACCTGCACCACGCCAGAAGAGCGTCAGCCACCCTGTGCAGGGTCGACTGTAAAGACGAGATTGACCTGGCTCTCGTCCAAGAGCCTTGGTTAATAGGTGGCCTCGTCCGTGGACTATCATGCGGATCATGTAAGTTAATATTTGACCGTATGGGAGGTGCCCCTCGCACTGCTATATTGGTTAATAACAGTGTGAGACACTTCCCTTTAACTAACTTCATTCACAGAGACCTGGTGGCAACGGCTATGGAGGTAGCCACTGCTGATGGCGTCCGGGAAGTAGTGATCGCTTCTGCATACTTCCCGGGCGATGTGGATGGTGTACCCCCCGCAGAGGTTCAGCGGCTTGTGGATTTCTGCCGCCTTCACAACAAGCCGCTTGTGATCGGCTGTGATGCCAACGCCCATCACACAATCTGGGGGAGCAGCGACGTCAATAAACGTGGTGAGTCTCTCTTAGATTATCTAATGTGTTGTCATTTAGATATAGCTAACGTAGGGTGTAAACCCACGTTTATAAATTCTATTAGGGAAGAGGTTTTAGATCTCACCCTACTCAGCAACTCAATTGCGAGCTCGCTTGTTAACTGGCGGGTCACAGACGAAGCCACCTTGTTGGACCATCAGAACATCAGGTTCGACCTTCCTGGCCAAGTCGTTATCCGCCAGAACTCCTTCTGTCCCAAAAAGACAAACTGGGGACTCTTCAAAGTCTCTGTGGCCTTGAAAGCAGACCTGTTGATGAGCAATCCAAACTCTATCAGTGAGATAGAACTTGCTGCCAACCTGCTTCAAGATGTGCTTATTACGTTCTTCGAAGTCAGCTCAGTTCGGAAGACTTTAATGGTCAACCGTAAAGTTCCTTGGTGGAATGAAGAGTTGGCAGCACAAAGAAGGAAGGTTAGAAGCCTTTTCAACAAGGCCAGATCTAACCGCATAGGTTGGGACGTCTATAGGGACGTTCTCACACACTATAATAAGATCATTAGACGCTCCAAACGCGATACGTGGCGCAGCTACTGTGGTAGCATAGAATCGCTGCCAGAGGCAGCGAGACTCCACAAGGTATTAGCCAAAGGGTCGTCTAATGGAATAGGGCTTCTCATAAGAGCAGATGGCTCTTTCACTCAAAATCGCAGGGAAGCACTTAAACTTTTATTGCAAGTTCACTTCCCAGGTTCCGTGGTGAACCCAGATCTTTCCAGTCACGTTGACGCCACCTTGTCACCTGACTCACGTGGATCCAGCCTATCTGGAACCATTTTCGACCCTGAAAAGGTCAAATGGGCTGTAGATTCTTTCGCTCCCTTTAAAGCCCCAGGGGGTGATAAAATCTTTCCAGCCCTTCTCCAAAACAGCCTGGATCATATCCTCGATCCACTGGTCGGCCTTCTTAGAGCTAGTCTCACGTGGAGACACATACCCAACTCTTGGAGGAGAGTCAATGTGGTATTCATTCCCAAACAGGGGAATCGTCCTCTTGACCAGCCTAAGTCATATCGGCCGATCAGCCTTACCTCCTTTCTGCTCAATACTGCGGAAAGGCTCTTAGACATGCACATTCGGTGCTCTCTGCAGAAAAGCAACCCTCTGCACCCCACGCAGTTCGCGTATATAGCCGGTAGATCGGCAGAGGTCGCTCTCCACAAATTGGTGGGTAAAATTGAAAAAGCCTTCGTATCAAAGAACATTGCTTTGTGCTCTTTTCTTGATATAGAGGGTGCTTTCGATAACACCGGCTACGGGTCTATCTCTGCTGCGCTTGAGCGCAGGAATATTGCCCGTCCCATAATCCGGTGGATTGACGCCATGCTCAAACACCGGACTATCTCCTCTACCCTGGACACAACGACCGCCCATATTAGTGCGGTTAAAGGGTGTCCCCAGGGAGGGGTCCTATCCCCTTTGCTCTGGTCCCTAGCAGTCGACGAACTACTAATTATACTTGCAGAATAGGGCGTGGAAGCGATTGGCTATGCCGACGACCTGGCTCTCGTAGTGAACGGGAACTATGCCAACACCGTGACAGAGTTGATGCAATCAGCTCTGAACACGGTCAGTAGTTGGTGCAGTTAGCATCAATCCGCAAAAGGCAATCATTGTTCCCTTCACTAAGCGATACTCTATTGACATTGGTCAATTACACATTGGCGGCTCTCCTGTGGACCTTTCCAACGAAGTCAAATATCTAGGGGTAACCCTTGATAAACGACTAAACTGGAACTCCCACCTACACAACACTCTATCAAAGGCTACTCATGCCATGTGGGCATGCAGAATACTCTTTGGTAGAATCTAGGGTCTCAAATCCTGCACCATTCGGTGGCTATTTGAGATGATGGTAAGACCGATCGTAACCTACGCTGCTATTGTGTGGTAGCCTAAGGTTACGCAGGTCACTGCCATCAACAAATGCACGAGCTGCATAGGCTGCTCTGCCTTTCCTTGACGGGTGCACTTCGCATCTGTCCCACCGCAGCAATGGAATCGATTTTGAATCTGACTCCGCTGCACATCCGCATAAAAGAAGTTGCAGGCATGAGCCTTCTTAGAATAAAGCTTCAATCTGGGCTTCTAGCTACCGAATCAGGTCATGCTAGCTTAATCAAAGATATTCCTGGCTTAGAGATCTGCATCAGATCAGATTCTATGACCAAGGAACTCTTCTTTGGGGCGAAATTTAGAACCCTCATCCCGAACCGTAGGGACTGGGGTGATGGCAACCCCATCAGAGACCCCAATGGTATACATTGCACACTAGTTTTTTATGTGTTTTTTTTGGCAGAAAGTCAAAAAAAATTTTTAACGGAATAAAAAAATTTATGGTTTCTTTATATTTAGGATAGTCTAATTAATTAAAAAAAAGTCGATTTTTACTTTTTTATGCAACACTGGCTTATCGCCCACCTCTCAAAGACAACTGATTGTCGATAACATGCGTAAGACAAAATTGGCAGCAAATCATTTTGCAACATTTGTGGTTTATATTTCCTCAGAGAATTAAAAAAGTTTAAAGTGTTGTCATGGAAAACAGTAGCACAGGTATGTAGATTTGAAGTTCACTAACATTTTTGTGTATGTTATATGTTTTTGTGTAGTTGTATCGTGTTTTGTTTATATGCCTTTTTTACAGTCAACTTAACAAATGTAGCTGTGTTTCGTGGAATATAACTTTTGTATGGCAAACCACTTCAAAAGAATTTTAACGGCAAGTTATTAACTAACATGTGTATAATATTATACAACTAGTTTCATATGCTCCTTTTTGTTCCTTTTTGAAAAAATTACGTTTTTGTAGATGAATACTTGTTTGGGCATGCAGAGCTGCTAGACATTTGGAGCAACAATAGTCGCTCTGAGGATGCAATTAGGCAGCATATATTTAAAAAAATTGGTCAGAATAATTTAAATGAATGTTGTATTTCATTGGTAAATAAAAAAGTTAAGTCCTTCTTTGATTACATAAGGAAACATTTGCCAGGTTGCAATAGATCGTTGGACAGGTTGAAGAAAAAACACTTCAAATGGCTGGCATCTAGTATTAGTATAATCGCTGATTGCAAAACTCCAAACAAAGTTGGTCGTCCAAAACTAGTTTATGAAAAGGCTAGTGACCGACTTAAAAGAAAATTAGCTTCGCACCTTGCGGATGCAAATAATAATTCCGTACCATTACTCTTGCATGCTGCTTCAGTTTCGGCTAAAAAAGGAAATGAAAAGGACATGGCAGTTGTATTAAAAGCAGCTGGTAACAGCGATAATATCAATAATATAAAAAGAAAAATGTTCTCTTCTGAGCCCACACAAGTGTCCGTCGACAATGCATTAGCCTTTTTATTTGAAAACGGATTTACAAAAAGCCAATACATCAATTTAAAACGGAATACAAAAGTACACGGCTTTGATATTTACCCATCATATCCTGATGTTCTTAATGCTAAACTAAAGCTTAGACCAAATGGCATCGAGTATTTTGAGAATAAAGCGCAAGTTGAGTTACAACAACTCTTAAACCACACAACTTCGCGGATTCTTGAAATGCAGTATGAAACTATCAAAGCAAATACCAACTCGATAGAATGCCAATTAATATTTAGCTATGGATATGATGGATCAACTGGTCAGAGCAACGTTATGAGGAAATCGGTGCTGTATATGATGGATCGCTGTTTGTTACTACAATTGTGCCATTAAAATTAGTAAAATAAACAACATTAATATATTCGTAAAATATGTCGGTCAAATGACACTAATAGACGGTAAAGTCTTAAACATATTAACAGGATGTAACTCTTGCCAATGTTGCCATTTAACGCATTTAATGAATGTGAATGATTTTAATTCAGATATTTTTGATGCTAAATCTCAAACTCTTCAGTTTGGAATAAGCGCTTTACATGCGTGGAGTCGCTTGTTTGTTTTAAAACTTGCATACAGAGCTGATCTTAAAACTTGGCATGTAAAGGACTTTGATAAACCTAAATTAGTGGAACGAAAGCATTTTATACAAAAACAAATGATGGAGAAAATGGGTCTCAATGTGGACGTTACCGAATGGAAGCGGAAATTCAAATGATGATGAGCCAGAAGGGCATTTTCTAATACAGCCTTACTGTCGTCAATATTAAATATTGATTACGACATTCTTTATAGCTTTTATATTATTTTAATAACGATTTCCTCAGAATACGAAATTGACTCAGAAAAATTTAAAACATTTTGTAAAAATGTTTTTTTGGCCTATCAGAATAAATATCCTTGGTATCCTATGTCACCTACTGTTCACAAGGTGTTAGTTCATGGGCATCAAATTATAGATAATTGTTTGGTGCCTGTTGGCTGTCTTGGTGAGCATGCGTCCGAATCGAGGAACAAATTAAGACATGCAAGAAAATGCAGTCGCCTAGATATTTTTAACAGAGCTCTAGATACGTCTGATCCTTTGTTGTCTAGTATTTATCTAAAAGAAAGACAAAGGTCATTTCTCTACTTAAATCACCATGCGTTGGAAGCGATCATGATGATCATGGTGATTGCCAGGACAGACGAAGAGTTTTTTTAAATTAATAAATAATAAGTTTAATTTATTTGTAAGTATAATAGCATAACAATGACTTATGATAAATTTATTTTTTAATTTCAGGACAAAATGATTTGGACCATCATATACATCTTAATATGATTTTATTTTATTTGATTTTCTGTATATAATATCAATAAAATATGTAATTAAATATAGATACAAAATTTTTTTTCTTTGGTAAGGTAAATATTTTTATGGCATATCGGCCAGATCGTTTATATGGCAACTATATGAAAGTTGACCAAATCACTTGAAACTTTGTGAATCATCTTGGGGGAAGTAAAGAGTAACACAAACCAAATTTAATGAAGATAGGTCATCATTTCGAATTTCTGCCTAAAAAAAAACACATAAAAAACCAGAGTGCATTGGTACACCGACGGGTCAAAGACTGCTCAGGGGGTTGGAGCTGGGATATATGGTCCCAACTCCAAAACCTCGATTGCTATGGGCAACTGGCCCACAGTTTTCCAATCAGAGGTTCACGCCATCGAGTTCTGCTGCCGTCTTATCCTTGAGAAGGGGATTAGAGGAGCGAACATATACATCTTCTCGGACAGCCAAGCAGCCATACTAGCCCTCTCCACAAAAAGTGTAGGCTCGCGTATGGGGGCTGACTGCTGGAACTGTCTCCAGAGGCTGTCGAATAAGAATATAGTTACCCTAATTTGGGTACCTGGACATTCTGGCTTCCATGGCAACGAGCTGGCGGACGAACTAGCGAGGGCTGGGTCATCAGCCCCCCTGCATGGCCCCGAACCCTTCTGTGGCGTGGGGTGGTCAACTATCTCCTCCCTGGTGAAAACTTGGGCTGGAAGATTGACCGAACGCTACTGGTTCTTCCAACCAGGGATGCGGCAGGCTAAAGAGCTTACCAATCCCACAATTGATCGAAGGACCTAGCTACTCTCTAGGAGAGACCTTTACCGCCTTGTTGGCTACCTTAGTGGCCACCACTTGGTGAACTATCACCTTACTAAAACGCGCTTGTCCTCGGATGCGGAGTGCAGGCTCTGCAAAGAGGACGACGAATCTACCAAACACATTCTATGTGACTGTCCGGCCTTGGTATGGACAAGGAGGAAACATCTGCACGTGGAATTCGCAACCCGAGCATATAGTCCGTTCCTCGACGAAAGATCTGTTATGCTTCATTAGGGAAGCAGAACAGCTTTTGTCATTATAGGGAGAGCATTCTATGTACAAAAGATCTTCATGGTCGCAGTGCCTCGCGCCTTCTCCGCTGGGAGACTCCCTCATTTTTTATAATAATATATTATTTATATATTATTAATTAGTAAATAAAAAAAAAAAATTGGTGTCAAATAATACTTAATATTTAATTTAATAATATTGAAGATTTTGTATAAAGATTAAATTATTTCATTATCTATTTAGATTAAATTTATTTATTTATATGTATATATGAAAATAAATTAAATTTTATTATTTTAATTAATAAAAACTTCAATATTATTAAATTAAAAATATTTAAATAAATTAATAAAATAAAATGAATTAGGATAAATTTTTATTTATTAGAGGATTAATTTATTTAATTTTTAAATAATTGTCAGATTATTTAATTAATAAAAATTATTAAAATTAATTTTAGATTTATAATAAAATTGTATTAAATTTTGTTATTATTATAATTATAATAAAATTTATAATTTTATATTAAATTTTTTTATAATAAGAATTGAAAATAAAATTACATTCATAATAATTTAATACAAATGCAGAATATCTGATTCGTAAATAAAAAAATAAATTAATTTATGTAGATATTATTAAAATAAATAATTAAAAATATAGCCCATTAAAAGTTATTTGTTCAATTACAATTCATTTTGGTAAAGATCCTAAAAATGGGGGAAGACCTCCTAAAGATAAATAATTTATTAATAAAGTAAATTTTAAAATTTTTCTATTGGTAAATCAAGAAAATAATTGATTTAAATGAAATAATTTAAATAAATTAAATTTATAAACTAAAATAAAAGATAAAAAAGAATAAAATAAAAAATATATAAGTCAAATTGATTCATTAGTTATTAATGCTCTTAATATTCAACCTAAATGGTTAATTGAAGAAAAAGCTATTAATTTTCGTAAAGAAGTTTGATTTAATCCCCAATATTAAAAGTAATTTTTTTAAATCTAGATAAGAAATTAATATTAAAGGAGCAGTTTTTTGTCAAGTTATTAATAAAAGCGAACTAATTCAAGTTAGAGCTTCTATTAATTAGGAAATCAAAAATGAAATGGAACAGCCCCTCTTTTTAATAAAAGTGCTGATAGTAAAATTATTGAAGTAAATGATTCAGTTGATTTGAAATTATTATGGTTTTTTCTTATTAGAGGAATAAAAGATAACAAATTAATTTCTAATCCTATTCAAGCTCCTAATCAAGAATTAGATGTTACTGTAATTAAAGAACCAATTATAAGTATTATTAAAAATAAAATTTGTTAAGAATTAAAAATTAGAAAGAAAAGTATTAAAACCTTTATAAATGGTATGAGCCCAGTAGCTTAATTAGCTTATCTTTTTATGTTTTGGTGTATGATGCACAAAAGTTTTTGATACTTTTAGAAATAGTTTAATTCTATTAAATATAATAAAATTTAATGAATGTGGGTTACCACATGATTTACTCTATCAAGATAATCCTTTTTATTAGTCAATTCATTAATTATTTTTCCCCAATTTTCTTTTATTGTTTTTATTTTAAATTATACATTTATTAATTTTAAAAATTTTTTTAAGGTAATAATAAAATATAGTAATTTTTAAAAATATATTATATTATTTTTATAAATAATTAAATTTTTCTATATATATATATATTATAAAATAATTTACATATATATAAATATCAAAATATATAATATCTTATATATAAATTATATATTTATAAAACAAAAGAATGTAAAGATAAATTATTATATAATAAATGTTTAATTAATATGTTTATATTTTTGAATTCTATTTTATTTGTTTTAATTATTAACCATATAATAATATATTAAATATTTATATATATTTATATTATTTATATATTATTAATTAGTATATAAAAAAAAAATTGTTGTAAAATAATAATTAATATTTAATTTAATAATATTGAAGATTTTTTTTTTATTGATTAGAGGATTAATTTATTTAATTTTTAAATAATTGTCAGATTATTTAATTAATAAAAATTATTAAAATTAATTTTAAATTTATAATAAAATTTTATTAAATTTTGTTATTATTATAATTATAATAAAATTTATTGTTTATTTAATAAATATTATAAATTAATTAATAAATTAATGTTAATTAATAAACATTTTATTTATTAGAGGGTTAATTTATAGATTTTTATTTATAAAATGTCAGATTATTTAATTAATAAAAATTATTTAAATCAATAAAATTTTTAAACTTAAATTTAATTAAATTTTATTATAAATTTAAAAAACTTTAATTTTTTAAATTATAATAAAATTAAATTTTAAAGGTTTTATTTTGGCTAAAAAAAATTAGTTAAATTTTTGTGTGAATTTTTATTAATTTTAAAAATTAATAAATTTCTTATAGTCGCAGTAATTAATTTTTTTGATCAAAGAAATTTAGAAACAGTAATATTAAAAAGTATAGATAAAATTGGTGCCAGCAATCGCGGTTACACTAATTATACAAATGAATTATTTTAGTAAAAGTTAAATTGTTTATAGTTTTAATAAAAATAAATTTATTAAGTGAAATTTTAAATTTATAAAATTATTTATTATATTAATTGAAGCTTAAAAATTTTAATTAAAAAACTAGGATTAGATACCCTGTTATTTAAAATGTAAATTTAAATATTTAATTAGTAATAGTTATGTTCTTGAAACTTAAAACATTTGGCGGTATTTTAGTCTATCCAGAGGAACAAGGAATAAGACGGTTTGTGCGGTGTTACTTTCTAATTCTAACTTACTCATTAAAACTTGTAATTTTCTCTCGGCCTCTTCCAAAAATTGTCTGATGTTGCCTCTGTATTGGGTGTTCCGGAATTCCTCCAAAAGTTGATGGTTCGGTGCCTGTGGTTTGTAGTAGAGAATCAACTTTGTCCTTAATTCGATCCAACGAAGTTGTTGGCCCCAAGTGTGCGGATGACATCGCCACTGATGTTGCGCTCGATGTGTCCGTAAATTATCAGCTTCTGTCTTTCGTCTGTGGTCTGGTACAAGGCCAGGATGAAGTCGATGCGACTGACGAATGTATACAGGGTGCTCGGATCTCCCTTTAAATTTTTGACAGCGTGTCTTTCGACCTGACTCATATTTGAGTCGGATAGTATTTATTACAGGGGCTGGTGTTGATACTGTAGGTTTAAGTATTTGTTGTTGGCTTATGTATTTTTTGTTGGTTTGTGTTTTGGATAATGTTCGTGTATTCGCTGTTGGTTTATGTATTTACTGTTGGTTGGTGTTTTGAATAATGTTCGTGTATTTGATAAGGTTTATGTATTCGCTGTTGGTTTACGTTTTCACTATTGGTTTGTGTATTGGATAGGGTTTGTGTTTTCGCTGTTGGTTTGTGTTTTCACGATTAGTTTGTGTGTTGGGTAGGGTTTGTGTTTTCACTTAGTTGTAGTTTAGTTTAGTTAGTTTTTTGGTTAGCTTATATGTTATGTTTTGTTGAGTTGCGCACTTAGCTATTTCGCTCTGATTTGAGTAACCTTTTGTGGATTTAATACTCAGCGAATTCAAAGGCATCTTCATAAAATTTTTATAATTTTAAGTTGTTTCACGTTCACAATCACTTTGTGGTTTTAGGTACACCGTTGGTTTTTCACTGTGAACCGATTGTACCGATGTTACTGACGCGATTTGCGAAAGTTCTTTAGCGGATTATAATTGAAGAATTGAATAGGGTTTCTATCGCATCAATAATATATTATCCTACCGGCTGCGCCACTTACGTATTTTTCGCGAATGTGAGTCGAACAAATGATCCGTCTTTAGACTAAGATCAATGCTGTAAGTTTTGAATAAATGGAAATAAACACGAACGAATTCAGAGTATAGCCACTTTATTGTTTTACTGTCAGTGTTTTACTCGAAAAGAGTGGTGAGAGACGGAATTGTCTAGTCAACAGTTTTGCAGAATTTGTTCTTTTGGGTGCATACAAAAAGAAGAATGCAATTATACAACAATCATAATAATGCGCGTTCATAATCATGCGTTTCAAGTTTCATGATACGTTACGTACCCATGCATGCGCAAGATTGTATGTCCAGCGTTATTGCTAGATCGAATTTAATGTCAGCGTAATATGTGAAGCATATTATGCTACTATATATATATATACATATTAATTTACCTCTACTACTACCTACTACCTACTACCTACTAAAAGAAAAGTTACTAAGAAATAAGATATCGAAGGCCCTGTATTTCCTAATAAAGTTAATAATAAATGTCCTGCAATTATATTAGCAGTTAATCGAACAGTTAATGTTCCTGGTCGAATTACGTTTCTAATAGTTTCAATACATACTATAAATGGTATTAAAATTGCTGGGTTTCCTTGAGGCACTAAATTGGCAAATATGTGTTGAGTAAGATTAATTCATCCATATAATATAAATGATAATCGTAAAGGAAGAGCTAATGATAATGTTAAAGTTAAATGACTTGTTCTTGTAAAAATATAAGGAAATAATCCTATAAAATTATTAAGAAGAATAAGAGAAAATAAAGAAATAAAAATAAATGAAGAACCATTATGACTTGTTGGCCCTAATAAAGCTTTAAATTCTTTGTGTAATGTTAATAAAATTGAGTTTCAAAAAATATTGTATCGAGAAGGTATTAATCAATAAATAGAAGGAATTATTAAAAGTCCTAGATATGTTCTTATTCACTTTAAAAATAAACCAAAAATTGATGAAGGGTCAAATACAGAAAATAAATTTATCATTTTCAATTTATTGAATTTAAATTTAAGTTTTTTAATTTATTAGATTTAGGGGTAGTTTGTATGTAAGAGTAGTAATTAATTGAACAAAATATTATAAAAATTATTGAAAAATAAAAAATAAAATTAATTATGAAATTGGAGGTATTTGTGGGATTAAAAAATATTAATATTTTAATAATTTTAGTTTGACATACTAATGTTATATAATTTAACTAATTTTTTAAATTCATTAGAAGTAAGTGCTCATTTACTATATAATGGTTTAAGAGACCAGTATTTGCTTTCAGTCATCTAATGAAGAATTTACATTATTAGAAATTCATTTAATAAAATAATTTACAGGAATTCTTTCAATTACAATAGATATAAAACTATGATTTGCTCCACAAATTTCTGAACACTGTCCAAAAAACAATAAACCAGGTCGGTTGATAAAAAAATTTGTTCGGTTTAATCGACCAAGAGTTCCATCAACCTTTACCCCTAAAACCGGGATAGTTCATGAATGAATTACATCAGCGGCTGTTACTAAAATTCGAGTTTGAGAATTTATTGGTAAAACAATTCGATTATCAACGTCTAATAAACGAAACCCGTCATTTGAAAGTTCATTTGTTGGAATTATATAAGAGTCAAATTCTACATTATTAAAATCAGAATATTCATAACTTCAATATCATTGATGTCCAATTCTTTTTAAAGTAACTGAAGGTTCGTTAATTTCATCTAAAAGGTATAATAAACGAAGAGATGGACAAGCAATAAATAATAAAATACTTGCAGGTAAAATTGTTCAAATTATTTCAATTAATTGACCGTGTAATAAAAATCGATTAATGTAAGAATTAAAAATAACATAAATATTAAATATCCAACCAATACCGTAATTATCACTAAAATTAATAAAGCATAATCATGAAAAAAATTAATTGTTCTATTAAAGGAGAAGCCCTATCTTGAAGTCCTAAATTAGCTCATGTTAACATTTATTCTAATAAAAGTAAAATACTTTATATATGGAGCAGTACTGCGAATTGTACAAAAAATAAGGAAGACACTTCGGTTAAGATGTGCAGCAACTGCGGTGAGAACCACACAGCAAACTGGCGCGGCTGTGTAGTCTTCAAAAAGCTTAAAATCCGCCTCTACAAGCGCACGCCTTCGCAAGGTCCCACTCTTACATACAATCATCAACCAGATCAACCACCTCCCAAACGCAACACCAGCCTACTTCACGTACTGACTCAAACACCTCGTAAGCAAGTGCCCTAAAGTCAGGCACCAAAACTTCTACTTCAGCATTAGAAGGAACGAGTAACTACCACCCACCAATCACCTCACCAAAGGATCAACTCCCACCCAAGTACCCGCCATGTAGCTTGGAAGTCTACACTCCAACAAAGCCTGGATAAGTTCATGTCATTCATGCAAACCATTTTACAAGAGCTTATGAAGAACCAGAACACGCTGATACAGCTGCTCGTATCCAGCAAATCAATATAATGGCTTCCCTAAAAATAGCTACGTGGAACGCCAATGGCGTCTCACAGCACAGGCTGGAACTAACACAGTTCCTCAAAAACAAAAATATTGATGTTATGTTGAACTAACACAGTTCCTCAACAACAAAAATATTGATGTTATGTTGCTTTCTGAAACGCACTTAACAAATAAACACAACTTGCAAATTCCTGGATTCAAATTCTACTCCACTAATCACCCAGATGGCAAAGCCCATAGGGGTACTGGAATACTCTGCTCAAGCACTCAGAACACGTTTGAAAAAAACTACTTGCAATCCACGTCGATCAGCATACAGGCCAGAAATGGCCCTATCACACTTGCAGCAGTATACTGCCCACCGCGGTTCACACTCACAGAAGACAACTTCATTGAGTATTTTAATACGATAGGACTGCAGACCCAAAGAAGCTTCCATGACCTCACTGACTTCGCTATAACTAAAGGTATTCCTCAGCCCCTCATAAAAGCAGAGTCACTTCCAGACTTGTCCTCAGATCACTCTCCAGTCATCTTTAGCTTTCTACAGCAGCCCCGGTTAATTGAGAAGCCTTATACGCTAACAAATAACCAAAGTAACTGGGCCAAATAATCAAGATATGTCTGTTCTCATATCGACGCCTCAGGATTGCCAAACACCGAAACAGACATTGACAACCTTAACGGCTCGCTTGTATTAACCCTAGTTGCAGCAGCAACAGTCTCAACACCACCAGACCCCCCTGCTCCTATAAGATACAACCTAACAAACACAGATATCGAGGACCTGGTGCTTGAAAAACGACGCTTGCGCAGAGAGAAGCAAAAGCATCGATCGCCCACCTTGAAACAAAAACTAAAAGCAGCGACGCGTTTGCTCACCAGAACACTTAAGCTAGAGGAAGAAAAGGCACAATACGAATACATCGAGCAGCTCTTACCAACCAGAACAAAACACTCTTTATGGAAAGCCCACCGGCACCACCAGGCACCAACAGAGGCTGTCACACCACTGCGAGATGCCCATGGAAATTGGTCCCGAAGCGATGAACAAAGAGCCTATACCTTTGCTGACCACCTGCAAAAAGTGTTTCAGCCTAATCCGCCTATAAACACTTTCATCCTCCCCTTGTCACGTAGCAATTGCGCACCACTGGAGCCAATGGTTTTCCGGCGAGATGAAAAAGCGAAGACGGTTAAGGAATTAAACCCTGGAAAATCGCCTGGACACGACATGATAACTTCCAAGATGATCAGTCGTCTGCCTCGATGTGCGCTGAACCAGATTTGCAAGCTCTTCAACCAAATTGCTAAGCTTGGATACACAATGGAAAAAGTCAGTGGTAATAATGGTTCCCAAGCCAGGAAAATAAAAAACGTCACCAGCTTCCTACAGGTCAATAAGTTATGCGACTTATGCCTTACATAAATCTCCATGACATCATTCCTACGCATCAATTCGGATTCCAAAAGAAGCATGGAACCATTGAGCAGGTGAACCGAATCACAACGGAAATACACACTGCCTTTGAAAACCGTGAATACTGCCCTACATTATTCTTGGATGTAGCTCAAGCTTTTGATAGAGAGCTTGACAGACTTATGTTCAAAATCCAGAAACTGCTGCCTCAAAACACCCACAAGCTGCTGGAGACGTACCTTTACAAGCGTACATTCACAGTTAGATGCAACAACAATATGTCTTACGACCATAACATCAACGCTGGCGTCCCCCAAGGTAGCGTCCTGGGCCCAGTCCTCTATCTCCTGTTTACATCGGACATACCTACTAACTCCCAACTAACTACGCACACGTTCGCCGACGATACTGCGATCCTCAGCCGATCCAGATCTCCAATGGAAGCAACTGAGCAACTAGCTCGACACCTACTACTCGTGGAAACATAGTTTGCAGACTGGCGCATCTGTGTCAACAAGGACAAGAGCAAACATGTAACATTCACGCTCAATCGAAACATACCCTACTATAGTTCTACACAACACACCAGTTCCACAAGTTAGCGAGGTAAAGTACCTGGGAATTCACCTAGACAGGCGGCTCACATGGCGTAGGCATATTGAAACAAAAAGTACAAATATGAAGCGCAAGGCAGCTAGTCTCCACTGGCTAATCAACGCCCACTCCCCCCTTAAACTAGATCACAAGGTACTCATCTACAACTCGGTGATCAAGCCCATCTGGACATACGGCTCCGAGCTATGGGGAAGCGCGTCAAAAAGCATCATAAACGTAGTACAGCGAGCACAATCAAAAATTCTGCGCACTATAACTGGAGCCCCATGGTACCTTCGTAACGAGAACATACATAGAGACCTGCAAATCAACATAGTCGTAGATGAAATACTTGATAAAAGGACCAAA
The DNA here is from genome assembly GCA_018904035.1 of Zaprionus ornatus. NCBI lineage: Eukaryota > Metazoa > Arthropoda > Insecta > Diptera > Drosophilidae > Zaprionus > Zaprionus ornatus. The sequence goes on along the minus strand of JAEIFZ010000304.1, from coordinate 183,178 downwards.
TACTGAACAAGCTAGACGCTCACCCTAACCCCCTTGCCAAGCGATTATTGCGAGCTTGCAGTTCATCTAGACTGCAGCGTTTTGATCAATCTTCCCAGCTGTAACTTCTCAGGACTGCTGAACAACAATTCAAATTAAAAAATTGTATTCTAAATTATATTAAGATTTGAAAACTTTTTGTTAGTCTCATAAACTGAGAAGATTCAATAAATAAGAAGAAATGTCACTAAAAAAAATATAAGGAGCTTAAATCCATTGCACTAATCTGCCATATTAGAAATTAATTAGTAAGTAAAGGCAATTATGAATTATAAAAAAAGAATAAAATTCCTAGTAAAGAAATTGAAGATCCAATTGTTGAAACTATATTTCATATGGTACAAACATCAGGATAGTCAGAATAACAAAGAGGTATACCTGCTAAACCTAAAAAATGTTGAGGAAAAAATGTTAAATTTACCCCAATAAATATAATAATAAATTGACTTTTTAATCATTTATTATTTAATGTTAAACCTGTAAATAAAGGGTATCAATAAATAAATCCAGCTATACCATACTAGCAAGTACAGCTTCTATTGATAAAACATAATGAAAATGGGCTACAACATAATATGTATCATGTAAAATAATATCAACTGAAGAATTAGCTAAAAGAACTCCGGTTAATCCCCCAACTGTAAATAAAAATACAGATCCTAAAGCCCACAAAATTGCCGGAGAAATGAATGCCCATGTTAAGGGCAGAACTGTTAATTAAATAATCGTAATGAGTACACAGTAGTTTTTCAGTCCGCAATTTCTTCAATTGGGCTTTCACTTTATCATTATTTTGGGGAGACTTAGGAGGAACAAAATTCCCAATAATGAATAATCCTAAAGCAGTAGTTGCTCTACTGCAAGCTACGTATAATGCAGCACGCTGCATTCTGGAATTAGCATGGACTACCACTTTGCCATACGTAGCTCCCTGACTCTTATGAATTGTGATGCCTTCAGCAGGTACAATTGGAAACTGCCTACGGTCAATGTTAATTTGTGCGTTATTTGAATATTGAAAACTGCGAACAATTTTCTGAATAGGAGTCCATGAAGGATCTGTACGATGTGTACACTTCGAACGCGCAGATTCTCCTACAGTTTCCTCTGTAAATTTCATCCATAAAATGTTGGGAGTGTTGGATGTATTGAAATCTATTTGCATCAACACACCTGATGCCCCGTTTACTAATCCATCCCCTGTGTCTACATTGACCGTCATCATGTACTTGGCAGTATTTTTTAGGAGAAGAGACGTACAGAGTCCCTGTGTAGCGGAAGTTTTAAAACCCTTCACTTCTTCTAATATTCTTTGTTTCCTAGCTGGTTCCAAATGGCCCGCCTTAATAAAATCTTCAGCAGTAGAGAAAAATTGCTCAGTAGCAATTGAGTTAAGTTTCGTTACATTAAATAAATCAACCTCATTATTATTACTAAACAGATGAATTGCATCATCGGGCGCTGCCGATGGTTCGCATATTCTAGATTGGAAAAGGACAATATCATCGGCTGTCATACAACCCGATGCCATATTATTTAAGGCAGAAGCGAAAAGCTGATCGTCACGTTGACGCATTATCTCTGTGAGCTCAAAATACAAAAAAAGGTCCCAGAGATACGTACCAAATATTTCATGGTAAGGGTCAGTGGTATTTGGATCGAAAATCCAACTACCTCCTACGGGCTGTAACTGTCTAAGATCACCGAATACGATAATAGAAACACCACCAAAAGGAGAAGTATTTTTGAAAATTTGCTTCAAACGAGAATCTAAATAAGAAAACATTAGAGAGCTAATCATTGATATTTCATCAATAATAATTAATTTAAGATCGATTAACCTTGAATGAAGGCTATTAACTAAATCATGGCTTAAGGCCCTTAGAGGTGCTGAGCGAGATTGATTAACAGGAAGTGAAAACATGGAATGCAGTGTCGAACCACTAATTCCGAATGCTGCTTTTCCTGTTGGTGCACATAAGAGGATTTTAACAGATGTCGGATCAGCTCCTGGTATACTGTTATACATTACGGATAATGACTGAAAAATTGCTGATATAAGTCGACTCTTTCCGACTCCGGCGCCGCCTCCAACAAATTCATAAAAGACTGTATTGATTTTGGCATTATGTAAAATATAGCTTCTGCTTTAAATTAAGAGATCTAACTATATTAGCTAAGCTTTCCTGAGAAACTAAGGCTGGAAGCTTGATAAAACGGACATTACTATCTTCATCATTCATATCAATATTTCCATCCACATTTAAAACATTTAGATGTGGATCTATTTCAGGCAATCCTAAAACTGTGAAGCCATCATCTACCACTTCCTGTTCTCCTACTTGATTATTCTCATTTTCTGCTTCCTCTGTTAAGTGGCTCAGAGCATCTTCTAGTTCCCTATCATCTAGTAAATTATATTTTCTGCGATTGTTCTCTACTAACTCCGAATTTTCCCTACAGAACAATTCACAGTCATGTGTGACTAAATCCAAATGCTCATCTCGCCATGGGGCGTAAAGCATTTTTAGCTCTCTGAAATAGTCACTTGTTTCTGTATTGACATTAAATCTCCTATACCTAATTATGCACGCAGTGGTCCTCTTTCTGATGAAGCCACTATTATCGCGAAGAGCGTAAACTATTGATTCAGAAGCCCTAGGCACATCATCGTCAAAGTCATCTGCATTTTCTTGGCGAGCTCCTCGTTCTGATTTGCAGTAGCTATAAAAAGCGGATATCTCAGTGCCAAATATAAATTTGTTACCTAAATGTTGTAACTTTTGCTTAATAGTTACATTGTTATTGTCTTTAATCTCATTGATTGCCTCACGCATCAACATTGAGATACCTCTCTGAGACTTGTTAATATAATTAACGACGTAGCTGCAGCAAGCATAGGGGTCTAAAATAAACTGAATATCCATATTTGCTCGCTGTAACAAAAGGAGGTGCTTGTTATAAGCGTTAAGCTTGATTGCTGCAAAAGATCGCTTCAAAAAAACTTTTGGTTTCTTTATACTTGATCTTACAGCATTAATGTAGCCCTCATAACTAAGGTTAAGTTGATCGTGGGACAAAAAGTTGTTAAAATCGTTAAAATTTTCTACGCTTTCACGATCAAATGGGAAGTCGAGCAGACTTTGAATTTTTCGAAATTCCTAAGATGCTCGGCCAAATTTGGAGCATTTTCTTCTAAAGGGAGAAGAATTTCTGTTTGAGGCATGGGAGGGTATGGGATACCAAATCTACAAATTTGTTTTGACCTAATTTCTCGCCTGCAAGAGTGCCCGTGACTATGGAGTTGATACTCCAAATATGGAGCAACGTCCGGGCAACTAGAATCAGCAGTAATAAACTGATCAATAAAGGACTTCACAGGCATAAATGTGGACTCATTCTTTAGGTCGAGCTTTGGGGCGTCTTTCAGCCAGAACATGCCATGTATATGTGGAGAGCCTCTTTGCTGAAACTCCACTCGCCAATAAAACTTGATGACCTGGTGACAACCAAAGACACCGCCTTCCTTTTTCATCAGTTTTAAAACCTGTCAATATCGAAAATCGAAATATCTGGCACAGGTCACTGGGTCTGCTCTAATGAGACGAGCTTTCTCATTAAACCCCAAATTTAACGCTTCTTCTTCGGATACTTCTAGCTTGTCTACATTTTTACATAGCAAGACTAAAAGCTCCGGCCACCTAGTTTCCGCTGCGGAAAATGTTATAAAAAAAGTTGGAAGCCCTACCTGCCTAATCATAGCCATCACTTTCTTTTTCTCGTCCTCCCAATGAGCAGGAGACGTGCGAATACCTTTTAAAAGCCTATAGCCATCATCATGAAGTATTAACCTATTTAAAGTTTCATCATTACGCACATCAGCAGCCGAAATGCCTTGAGTGGCAGAGTGCTTACGTAAGCAAATTGATGTGCTATTCCTAATGCTAATCATTTCTAACTTTTTGAAGTTATGAAATAATTTATCAGTTCTACAACCTCTTCTATCAAAATTCCTAAGCTCTGATCTAACTATAGTTGTAAAACTTTCCTGACATTTCCTTTTAATGCCTGAATCACAATCGGTTATCATGTCAAGAGGTCGCTGACCCTCTCCTGGTGCTATAGCAATTCGAGGAATATCTATGTTTTCAACAGGGACATTTTCCATGAAGGTTTCTTGACCTCCTGGATTCAACTCTACCTCTTCTTCTACTACTCTATGCTCATTAGGTTGTGCTGCCTTTTCTAACATTTGACACACAATGTCCCTGTCGTCTGCTGACGCAACAAATGGTACAGTCTCAGCTGAGTAAGAAGACAAGAACTGCTCATTGATAGTAACCTGGTGCTTCTTATAAAGTTCTGTGTTCACTAAATACCGAATTGCATCAACTATCTTTGAGGGCCTTATGGTTTCAGCCATGAAATCATGGTTATACTCCATCCTACGCTTAAGATGAATCTGAACTACTTCGGCTTCATTAAATGCCCTGGGAAGGGAAGTTACAACATTTGCAACTGGAATTGGCACATTGATCACTGCTCCTTTAATGGCACTTTGACGTCCATATCCAAGAGACTTTATGATCATAAAAGGAAGACGGGGAGAAATCAGCCTTTCTTCTAGAGGCGTCAAGCTTTTCAGGCATTCCGGAAGCTCCGGAAAATTTAGGCCATTTGTAATAGAAGCCTTTGGTTTTTTCCCTGACTTAATACTGCGGCTGCAGGTTTTGCAAAAGCTAAACCTATTATTATGGGATGGAAACATAGAGGAAAGATACAAAATATCAACACTATCTGCCTCACTACACTTTTCCTCTATGACCTCACGCGAAATTTTGTCCACTTGATGTGGAAACCACAAACCTTTGCAACATATGCAAACCTGATCGGGTCCCTGCTTGACTGTCTTATTAAAATTGGCTATTAGGCAATCTAAACTAGTTTTAACCTGCGATATCCTATCATCTGGAAGGGTATTCGCACGGTCCACTCTATTGCGGGACGCATTTCTCCTATTCTCTGCTATCCCTATTGGTGCAACTACTCCTATATAGACTCACTCTTTGCGACATATTCCTATGGGCTTCAAAGGCCTCACGTTGAGCTCGAATCCAAGCACTGCGGCGAGCACTAGTATTGCGTGTCTGCTCAACAATCCTGCGAATAGGATTGTTTCTAACCTGAGACCTTTGACTTCTATCTATTGCCCTTTCTAAAATTCGCGTCTCCTGATTTTGTCGCTGAATCGCCCTTCTAACAGCATCTCGTCCGCTTTCGTTGGACCTGAATTGTGGACATTGCCTGCGCCTCGACGAACTGCATCCTGCTCTCTTTCCTGAGATCGAAACTCTGCATCTTGCCTGCGACTCGAACGACGCGAAGTGTTGGCAAGTTGTTCGTCTGTTTTAATTGCAGACTCACTGCGACGTACACGGCGACGAACTGCATCCTGCTCTCTTTCCTGAGATCAAAACTCAGCATCTTGCCTGCGACTCGAACGAAGCGAAGTGTTGGCAAGTTGTTCGTCTGTTTTAATTGCAGAATCACTGCGACGTACACGGCGACGAACTGCATACTGCTCTCTTTCCTGAGATCGAAGGTCAGCATCTCGCCTGCGCCTCGAACGACGCGAAGTGTCAGCAAGTTGTTCTTGTAATCTGATTGGCGAAGAAGTCCGAAGAGTAGTGTGACGAATTGTGTCGGGTAATTGCTCAACGGCCCTAAATGTTCTATTACTTCTGCGGACTCGATGCTGTTGACTATCTCTAACCCTTTCAGCTTCCCTAAATTCGTCACGGGCACTCTTGCAGGCGAGAAATTAGGTCAAAACAAATTAGTAGATTTGGTATCCCATACCCTCCCATGCCTCAAACAGAAATTCTCCTCCCTTTAGAAGAAAATGCTCCAAATTTGGCCAAGCATCGTAGGAATTTCGAAAAAATTCAAAGTCTGCTCGACTTCCCATTTGATCGTGAAATCGTAGAAAATTTTAACGAGTTTAACAACTTTTTGTCCCCTGATTAACTTAACCTTAGTTATGAGGGGTACATTAATGCTGCAAGATCAATTATAAAGAAACCAAAAGTTTTTTTGAAGCGATCTTTTGCAGCAATCAAGCTTAACGCTTATAACAAGCACCTCCTTTTGTTGCAGCGAGCAAATATGGATATTCAGTTTATTTTAGACCCCTATGCTTGCGGCAGCTATGTCGTTAATTATATAAACCAAGTCTCAGAGAGGTATCTCAATGTTGATGCGAGAGGCAATCAATGAGATTAAAGACAACAACAATGTAATTATTAAGCAAAAGTTACAACATTTAGGTAACAAATTTATTATACCCTTGGACCATTGAAAATGGTCAAAAAAGGGTATACTAACTTTGTGCAAATGTATGTAACAGGTAGAAGGAGGCGTCGGAGACCCCATAAAGTATATATATTCTTGCTCAGGATCAATAGCCGAGTCGATTGAGCCATGTCCGTCTGTCTGTCCGTCTGTCTGTCTGTCTGGATGAACGCGCCGATCTCAGCTATTACAAAAGCTACGGACACCAAATTTAGCATGAAGATTCCTGAATACCATACGCAGATCAAGTTTATTTTCAATTTGGAATAACACGCCTACCGCCCCCGCAAACCGCCAATTTTGGTTTACATTGCTATTTACATTCGAAGAACTCATTTCTTAACGTTCTGCTTTAGCATATATACAGATAAATAATATATGAACTTATCCTCCAAATTGCAATCCGATCAGACAATAAACACTGAAGTTATTAGATAAACCATTTCGACACTTCGACCAGCAAAGAACTTGTCGATGACGTCAGAACTAAATTCCTTCTGCATGAAAGAAAAGGACAACGATGCGAGCGCGAAGCGCGAGCTGTTTCTCGACTCTTCTTTTCCATGCACATGTCAATTACCGAAAATACATGTGCATAAATATATGCTAACACTCAACCAATAGGTGGCGTATATATGAATATGAAGAAAGCAAAGAAGTTGTCGATGACGTCAGAACTAAATTACTTGTGCATGAAAGAAAAGGATAAACGATGCGAGCGCGAAGCGCGAGCTGTTTCTCGACTCTTCTTTTTCATGCACATGTCAATTACCCAAAATACATGTGCATAAATGCAAACACTTATACATACTTAATTTGTGTTCACACATACATATGTAAAATTATATACAACCAATAGCGTGGTTGATCGGCATGCATGAATGCAGGTATTTACTAGATTTCTAATATAGACATATTATTATTATTATTTAATAATTTATATATTGACTTTTTATTAAATAAATATTAATTTAGATTTCACGATATATTATGAGCTATCATATCGATAGCTTTTAATATATATTAAACATATCGATATATATTTCATATGTTTTGCATATAAATTATATTAATATGTGTAAATTATATTATATCCCCACGTCTATTGAAACTATGTTTGAAAAAAATGTACTAACATTTCTTCTACTTTGTTTTTTTAATATATGTATATTTTGTATGTATATTAGATTCTATAGATCATTATTATAAATTTAAGGTTTCGCGCACTTTTTAATTGCGGCGATAAATTATTGGCAACGTATCAAAATTGTTGCAAGGTGGCAGCGCGCTTCAGTGTTATGTTAATTTGTAGTTTGCGATTGGCGTGTTCGGTGTCGTCGTCGATTGTCGATTATCATTTGTATTTTCGATATTAAATATAAAATAATATATAATTAATTCGCGTGTTCGTGATACATTTAACATTTAATGCAAATTAATATAAGTCGAGTATATAATAAGTAAATCCTCGTGTGTGATTGTTATGCGTTAACGGAACATTTTTTATGCGTGTGAATGATTGCGCCCTGCCCGGAACGTGGCGCGCAATTTTAGAAAAGTGCGGTACACAGCGTAACGTATTTTTGTGCATGCATACATATATGTGTATAGACTCTTCTGAAGTGTGTGTGATTGTACGTGAACATCGGTATCGGTTCGTTTCCGCGATTCAAATTGGAATTTTCGCTGGAATTTCTTGCAGGTTTAATTTATTATTTCTTTGATTTATATTTATTCTTTTTTCCACATTTTGTTTATTTTTATTTTCCTTATTAAATTTTATTATTATTTGTTCTTTCATTAGATATTTATTTTCATTTATAATATAATTATTTTAAATAATATACATATATTTATTTAAATATATGAATATAATTATAATATATATATATCTATTTAAATATATGAATATATTTATATACGAGGGTCGTTTGATAAGTCCGTGACTTTTTGAATAAAATATATTTTTTTCGTCAAAGAAGCGTTTTATTTCTCAACATAATCTCCTTTTAGCTCTATACATTTAGTCCAGCGTTTTTCCAATTTTTTTATTCCTTCCAAATAATAGGTTTTCTCAAGGCCCTCAAAATAGTCGTTTGTTTCTGTGATGACCTCTTCATTTGACCCGAATCTCTTACCGTCGAGCCATTTCTTCATGTTTGGAAACAAAAAATAGTCACAGGGGGCTAAATCTGGAGAATATGCTGGATGGGGTAGCAGTTCGTAGCCCAATTTATGAAATTTTGCCATGCTGACTACACACGTGTGCACCCGTGCATTGTCCTGATGGAACAGCACTTTTTTTTCGCCAAATGCGGTCGTTTCTGCTTCAAATCAATATCGAATCTGTCCAAAAGCTCTGAATAATATTCGCCGGTGATCGTTTTACCCTTTTCAAGGTAATCGATGTGAATGATACCTTGTGCATCCCAAAAAACTGTGGCCATGACCTTGTTGGCCGACAGACCCACCTTGGCCTTCTTTGGTGCACGTTCAGCCGGAGAAACCCACTGTCTTGATTGTTCTTTGGTCTCTGGTGTGGTGTGGTGGATCCATGTTTCGTCTACGGTAACGAAACGGCGCAAAAATTCGTTTGGATTGCGGTTGAACATCGCCAAACACTCCTTTGAAATGGTCACACGGTTGCGCTTATGGTCGTGTGTGAGCAATCGCGGCACCCATCGCGCGGAAAGCTTTTTCATGTCCAAATATTCATGTAAAATGTGATGTACCCGTTCAGTTGAGATGCCTACAGCCTCAGCTACCTCACGCACTTTCATTCTCCGATCATCCAATATCATTCCATGGATTTTGTCGACGATTTCTGGCATGACGACCTCTTTTGGGCGACCTGAACGTTCGGCATCACTTGTACTGGTACGACCACAACGGAACTCAGTAAACCATTTCTTAACCATTGAAATTGATGGTGCAGAGTCCCCATAATATTTATCAAGTCTTTCCTTGGTTTCGGTGATGGATTTTTTACGCAAAAAATAATGCTTAATTAGCACACGAAATTCACTTTTTTCCATTTTCGTTAAAATTCACGAGATCGTCTGCTTTCAATGCCTATAAAACGCAAACTAAGAAACGCAGCTTTCTCAAAATTTTACAGTCAGCTGTTAATCGATAACTGCTGACAGGAGCAGTGTTGTATTTAGAGCAGGTGCGCGGCAAATACAAAAAGTCACGGACTTATCAAACGACCCTCGTATATAAATAAATATACTAACTTTATTTTATATATATAACTATATATTAATTTTTGATAAATATATATTCAAATTAAATTAATTTATAAGAATTTTATTTTTAACATACCTATATATTATTTTAAAACTTATATATTAGAAGATGCCTAGACTTAAGAGAAAGTCAGCTTGCAATAGGAGTCAAACACAGCGAAAAAGAAATCGTTTGAATAGGTCAGATATAGACTTTTCTGAGCAGGAACGCGTAAATAATCTAGAGGCACATAGAGAACGTAGGCAAAATTTCGAATTTAGGGAAGCTGAAAGGGTTAGAGATAGTCAACAGCATCGAGTCCGCAGAAGTAATAGAACATTTAGGGCCGTTGAGCAATTACCCGACACAATTCGTCACACTACTCTTCGGACTTCTTCGCCAATCAGATTACAAGAACAACTTGCTGACACTTCGCGTCGTTCGAGGCGCAGGCGAGATGCTGACCTTCGATCTCAGGAAAGAGAGCAGTATGCAGTTCGTCGCCGTGTACGTCGCAGTGATTCTGCAATTAAAACAGACGAACAACTTGCCAACACTTCGCGTCGTTCGAGTCGCAGGCAAGATGCTGAGTTTTGATCTCAGGAAAGAGAGCAGGATGCAGTTCGTCGCCGTGTACGTCGCAGTGATTCTGCAATTAAAACAGACGAACAACTTGCCAACACTTCGCGTCGTTCGAGTCGCAGGCAAGATACTGAGTTTCGATCTCAGGAAAGAGAGCAGGATGCAGTTCGTCGCCGTGTACGTCGCAGTGATTCTGCAATTAAAACAGACGAACAACTTGCCAACACTTCGCGTCGTTCGAGTCGCAGGCAAGATGCTGAGTTTCGATCTCAGGAAAGAGAGCAGGATGCAGTTCGTCGCCGTGTTCGACGAACTGATCATTTAACTAGAAATGCCGAACAACTTGCCAATACTTTGCGTCGATCGAGGCGCAGGCAATGTCCACAATTCGGGTCCAACGAAAGCGGACGAGATGCTGTTAGAAGGGCGATTCAGCGACAAAATCAGGAGACGCGAATTTTAGAAAGGGCAATAGATAGAAGTCAAAGGTCTCAGGTTAGAAACAATCCTATTCGTAGGATTGTTGAGCAGGCACGCAATACTAGTGCACGCCGCAGTGCTCGAATTCGAGCTCAACGTGAGGCCTTTGAAGCCCATAGGAATATGTCGCAAAGAGTGAGTCTATTTGCACCAATAGGATAGCAGAGAATAGGAGAAACGCGTCCCGCAATAGAGTGGACCGTGCGAATACCCTTCCAGATGATAGGATATCGCAGGTTAAAACTAGTTTAGATTGCCTAATAGCCAATTTTAATAAGACAGTCAAGCAGGGACCCGATCAGGTTTGCATATGTTGCAAAGGTTTGTGGTTTCCACATCAAGTGGACAAAATTTCGCGTGAGGTCATAGAGGAAAAGTGTAGTGAGGCAGATAGTGTTGATATTTTGTATCTTTCCTCTATGTTTCCATCCCATAATAATAGGTTTAGCTTTTGCAAAACCTGCAGCCGCAGTATTAAGTCAGGGAAAAAACCAAAGGCTTCTATTACAAATGGCCTAAATTTTCCGGAGCTTCCGGAATGCCTGAAAAGCTTGACGCCTCTAGAAGAAAGGCTGATTTCTCCCCGTCTTCCTTTTATGATCATAAAGTCTCTTGGATATGGACGTCAAAGTGCCATTAAAGGAGCAGTGATCAATGTGCCAATTCCAGTTGCAAATGTTGTAACTTCCCTTCCCAGGGCATTTAATGAAGCCGAAGTAGTTCAGATTCATCTTAAGCGTAGGATGGAGTATAACCATGATTTCATGGCTGAAACCATAAGGCCCTCAAAGATAGTTGATGCAATTCGGTATTTAGTGAACACAGAACTTTATAAGAAGCACCAGGTTACTATCAATGAGCAGTTCTTGTCTTCTTACTCAGCTGAGACTGTACCATTTGTTGCGTCAGCAGACGACAGGGACATTGTGTGTCAAATGTTAGAAAAGGCAGCACAACCTAATGAGCATAGAGTAGTAGAAGAAGAGGTAGAGTTGAATCCAGGAGGTCAAGAAACCTTCATGGAAAATGTCCCTGTTGAAAACATAGATATTCCTCGAATTGCTATAGCACCAGGAGAGGGTCAGCGACCTCTTGACATGATAACCGATTGTGATTCAGAGGAGCTGGCTTTTCCCACAATATTTGCAGGCATTAAAAGGAAATGTCAGGAAAGTTTTACAACTATAGTTAGATCAGAGCTTAGGAATTTTGATAGAAGAGGTTGTAGAACTGATAAATTATTTCATAACTTCAAAAAGTTAGAAATGATTAGCATTAGGAATAGCACATCAATTTGCTTACGTAAGCACTCTGCCACTCAAGGCATTTCGGCTGCTGATGTGCGTAATGATGAAACTTTAAATAGGTTAATACTTCATGATGATGGCTATAGGCTTTTAAAAGGTATTCGCACGTCTCCTGCTCATTGGGAGGACGAGAAAAAGAAAGTGATGGCTATGATTAGGCAGGTAGGGCTTCCAACTTTTTTTATAACATTTTCCGCAGCGGAAACTAGGTGGCCGGAGCTTTTAGTCTTGCTATGTAAAAATGTAGACAAGCTAGAAGTATCCGAAGAAGAAGCGTTAAATTTGGGGTTTAATGAGAAAGCTCGTCTCATTAGAGCAGACCCAGTGACCTGTGCCAGATATTTCGATTTTCGATATTGACAGGTTTTAAAACTGATGAAAAAGGAAGGCGGTGTCTTTGGTTGTCACCAGGTCATCAAGTTTTATTGGCGAGTGGAGTTTCAGCAAAGAGGCTCTCCACATATACATGGCATGTTCTGGCCCCAAAGCTCGACCTAAAGAATGAGTCCACATTTATGCCTGTGAAGTCCTTTATTGATCAGTTTATTACTGCTGATTCTAGTTGCCCGGACGTTGCTCCATATTTGGAGTATCAACTCCATAGTCACGGGCACTCTTGCAGGCGAGAAATTAGGTCAAAACAAATTTGTAGATTTGGTATCCCATACCCTCCCATGCCTCAAACAGAAATTCTTCTCCCTTTAGAAGAAAATGCTCCAAATTTGGCCGAGCATCTTAGGAATTTCGAAAAAATTCAAAGTCTGCTCGACTTCCCATTTGATCGTGAAAGCGTAGAAAATTTTAACGATTTTAACAACTTTTTGTCCCACGATCAACTTAACCTTAGTTATGAGGGCTACATTAATGCTGTAAGATCAAGTATAAAGAAACCAAAAGTTTTTTTGAAGCGATCTTTTGCAGCAATCAAGCTTAACGCTTATAACAAGCACCTCCTTTTGTTACAGCGAGCAAATATGGATATTCAGTTTATTTTAGACCCCTATGCTTGCTGCAGCTACGTCGTTAATTATATTAACAAGTCTCAGAGAGGTATCTCAATGTTGATGCGTGAGGCAATCAATGAGATTAAAGACAATAACAATGTAACTATTAAGCAAAAGTTACAACATTTAGGTAACAAATTTATATTTGGCACTGAGATATCCGCTTTTTATAGCTACTGCAAATCAGAACGAGGAGCTCGCCAAGAAAATGCAGATGACTTTGACGATGATGTGCCTAGGGCTTCTGAATCAATAGTTTACGCTCTTCGCGATAATAGTGGCTTCATCAGAAAGAGGACCACTGCGTGCATAATTAGGTATAGGAGATTTAATGTCAATACAGAAACAAGTGACTATTTCAGAGAGCTAAAAATGCTTTACGCCCCATGGCGAGATGAGCATTTGGATTTAGTCACACATGACTGTGAATTGTTCTGTAGGGAAAATTCGGAGTTAGTAGAGAACAATCGCAGAAAATATAATTTACTAGATGATAGGGAACTAGAAGATGCTCTGAGCCACTTAACAGAGGAAGCAGAAAATGAGAATAATCAAGTAGGAGAACAGGAAGTGGTAGATGATGGCTTCACAGTTTTAGGATTGCCTGAAATAGATCCACATCTAAATGTTTTAAATGTGGATGGAAATATTGATATGAATGATGAAGATAGTAATGTCCGTTTTATCAAGCTTCCAGCCTTAGTTTCTCAGGAAAGCTTAGCTAATATAGTTAGATCTCTTAATTTAAAGCAGAAGCTATATTTTACATAATGCCAAAATCAATACAGTCTTTTATGAATTTGTTGGAGGCGGCGCCGGAGTCGGAAAGAGTCGACTTATATCAGCAATTTTTCAGTCATTATCCGTAATGTATAACAGTATACCAGGAGCTGATCCGACATCTGTTAAAATCCTCTTATGTGCACCAACAGGAAAAGCAGCATTCGGAATTAGTGGTTCGACACTGCATTCCATGTTTTCACTTCCTGTTAATCAATCTCGCTCAGCACCTCTAAGGGCCTTAAGCCATGATTTAGTTAATAGCCTTCATTCAAGGTTAATCGATCTTAAATTAATTATTATTGATGAAATATCAATGATTAGCTCTCTAATGTTTTCTTATTTAGATTCTCGTTTGAAGCAAATTTTCAAAAATACTTCTCCTTTTGGTGGTGTTTCTATCATCGTATTTGGTGATCTTAGACAGTTACAGCCCGTAGGAGGTAGTTGGATTTTCGATCCAAAAACCACTGACCCTTACCATGAAATATTTGGTACGTATCTCTGGGACCTTTTTTTGTATTTTGAGCTCACAGAGATAATGCGTCAACGTGACGATCAGCTTTTCGCTTCTGCCTTAAATAATATGGCATCGGGTTGTATGACAGCCGATGATATTGTCCTTTTCCAATCTAGAATATGCGAACCATCGGCAGTGCCCGATGATGCAATTCATCTGTTTAGTAATAATAATGAGGTTGATTTATTTAATGTAACGAAACTTAACTCAATTGCTACTGAGCAATTTTTCTCTACTGCTGAAGATTTTATTAAGGCGGGCCATTTGGAACCAGCTAGGAAACAAAGAATATTAGAAGAAGTGAAGGGTTTTAAAACTTCCGCTACACAGGGACTCTGTACGTCTCTTCTCCTAAAAATACTGCCAAGTACATGATGACGGTCAATGTAGACACAGGGGATGGATTAGTAAACGGGGCATCAGGTGTGTTGATGCAAATAGATTTCAATACATCCAACACTCCCAACCTTTTATGGATGAAATTTACAGAGGAAACTGTAGGAGAATCTGCGCGTTCGAAGTGTACACATCGTACAGATCCTTCATGGACTCCTATTCAGAAAATTGTTCGCAGTTTTCAATATTCAAATAACGCACAAATTAACATTGACCGTAGGCAGTTTCCAATTGTACCTGCTGAAGGCATCACAATTCATAAGAGTCAGGGAGCTACGTATGGCAAAGTGGTAGTCCATGCTAATTCCAGAATGCAGCGTGCTGCATTATACGTAGCTTGCAGTAGAGCAACTACTGCTTTAGGATTATTCATTATTGGGAATTTTGTTCCTCCTAAGTCTCCCCAAAATAATGATAAAGTGAAAGCCCAATTGAAGAAATTGCGGACTGAAAAACTACTGTGTACTCATTACGATTATTTAATTAACAGTTCTGCCCTTAACATTTTCTTCCATAATACTCAGAGCTTGAATTCCCATCTTGAAGATATTCGATCGGACAAGCTGATGCTTCAGTCATCAATATTATGTTTCGTGGAAACTTCCATAAGCAATGAAACTGTAGAAATACCTGGGTTCACTATTGTGGTTCAACTTGAATCAATTAGGCCTTTAACAGGCATCATAATTTATGTAAAGAACGAGCTAGTAGATAGAGTTTCCCATACCTTTAGCAGTAGAAAAACTTTTGGCTCAGTAGTTTTTGAGTTCGGCATATTTAGGTTTGATGCCATAAGTTTTCTTATATTATATAAAAGTCCAGACTTTCCTCTGTCCACATTTAAAATAGAATTTGAGGAGATAATTCATCAATTTTCTCGTTTAGGTGATTTAGGGGATAGCTTGCTAGTTTTAGGAGATTTTAATTTGTGCCTCAAAACCTTTAACAGGTGTAAGAGTATTTATAATTTTTTGATTAGCAAAGGATTAAGGAGTTTGTTAGATTTGAAAACGTCCACTACCAATATGGATACACATATTGATTGGGCGTTTTCAAATATACTAGATAATGAAAAGATTAGTGCTAGGACTTTTGAGGTTTTGCATAGCCATCACAATGGGATATCTGTTAGTATTCAGGCATGAGTTTGTAATGTTTGGAATAGGTTAGAAATTAAGAAATCTAAATGACAGGATATATGTAAATATGTATGTAGGCATATTTTAATAATTTAAATTTAATTATCTAATAGTTAAGTATAACCATTGAATGGAAAATTGGTTTGATAATTATTATTATTTTTTTATTTTTATACCCTTGGACCTTGTTATCGATATTAACCAATTTAAAATTTATAAAGAAATACCGATATCTACTGCTCACACCGCTTTAGGGAATTGCGGCGATAAATTATTGGCAAAATATCGAAATTGAAGCAAGGTGGCAGCGCACTCCAGTATTATTATTAATTCATAGCTTGCAATTAGTATTATACAATTAAATACTTTTTATGGCAACATACGTCCAAGGGTATCCTACTGTCGTGTGCAACTCGACTGTTGCTCTTGTTTTGAATTAAATTTCTAACCTAATTAAATTCTAACCTGCCCACTGAATTTTTAAATGGCCGCAGTATCCTAACTGTGCAAAGGTAGCATAATCATTAGTCTTTTAATTGAAGGCTGAAATGAATGGTTGGACGAAATATTAACTGTTTCATTTAAATTTTTTATAGAATTTTATTTTTTATTGAAAAAGCTAAAATATATTTAAAAGACGAGAAGACCCTATAAATCTTTATATTTTTATTTATTTTAGTTATAAAGATAAGTTTTGTTATAATAAATAAAAATATTTTATTGGTGTGATAATAAAATTTAAAAAACTTTTAATTTTTAAAAACATTAATTTATGAATAATTGATCCATTAATAATGATTAAAAATATTAATTACTTTTTTTTGGATAGTTCAATAAAATTAAAAATATCGATAAAAAAGATTGCGACCTCGATGTTGGAATAAGATATAATTTTGGGTGTAGCCGTTCAAATTTTAAGTCTGTTCGACTTTTAAATTCTTACATGATCTAAGTTCAAACCGGCGTAAGCCAGGTTGGTTTCTATCTTTAATAAGTTATAATATTTTAGTACGAAAGGATCAAATATTAAAATAATTTTATTTTTTGTAAAGAATGTTATTAATTTGAATAAAACTATTTTGGCAGATTAATGCAATAAATTTAGAATTTATGTATGTAAATTTTTATTACTACTTGTTTTATACAGAATTAATTTTGTCTTTAATTAGAAGTTTATTATTAATTATTTGTATATTAGTAAGTGTTGCTTTTTTAACTTTATTAGAACGTAAGGTTTTAGGTTATATTCAAATTCGTAAGGGACCAAATAAAGTTGGGTTAATAGGAATTCCACAACCTTTTTGTGATGCGATTAAGATATTTACAAAAGAACAAACTTATCCTTTATTATCAAATTATTTAAGATATTATATTTCTCCTATTTTATCTTTATTTTTGTCATTAGTTGTATGAATATGTATACCTTTTTTTGTAAAACTATATTCATTTAATTTAGCAGGGTTATTTTTTTTATGTTGTATTACTTTAGGAGTTTATACCGTAATGGTTGGAGGTTGATCTTCTAATTCAAATTACGCTTTATTAGGGGATTTACGAGCTGTCGCTCAAACTATTTCTTATGAAGTTAGATTAGCTTTAATTTTATTATAATTTATTTTTTTAATTGTAAGTTATAATTTACTTTATTTTTATTACTATCAAATTTATTTGTGATTTTTAATTATTTTATTTCCAATAGCTTTAGTTTGATTTACTATTTCTTTAGCTGAAACTAATCGTACTCCTTTTGATTTTGCTGAAGGTGAATCAGAATTAGTTTCTGGATTTAATGTAGAGTATAGAAGAGGGGGATTAATTTTAATTTTTTTAGCTGAATATGCAAGAATTTTATTTATAAGAATGTCATTTTGTGTAATTTTTTTTTAAGGAGAGATGTATTTAGAATTTGATTTTATATTAAATTAATGTTTATTTCTTTTGTATTTATTTGAGCTCGAGGAACTTTACCTCGTTTTCGTTATGATAAATTAATATATTTAGCTTGAAAATGTTTTTTACCTTTTTCTTTAAATTATTTAATATTTTTTATTGGATTTAAAATTTTAATTTTTTCTGTTTTATTATGCATTATTTTTAGTAAAGTTAATGCAAAGGAAAATTTCTAACTTATGTTTTCAAAACATATGCTTGTTTAAGCTCATTAACTTAATATTAATTTAATAGATTATCTCATCATTTATTTACTAAAGGGTTAATTAAATAATATAAGAATTATTCTTCTTAATCAATTAGGCTTTATAGTCAACAATGACATCAAACTGCAATTTTGAAGGAGTAATAATATTACTAAGGCTTAAAGGGAATCCTATATTTATAGCTTTGAAGGCTATTAGTTTATTTAACTTAAGGCCTTAAAAAAAAATAAAATATAGAAATAAAAAATAATCCAAAAATAGAAAAAAATGTTAAAATTAAGTATAATTTTATATTAAATTTATTATAATGATTTTAGACAGGGCACAACCACTTTCCCTACCTGAAGATCCTTATCATTCCACTTTCGAAGTGAATCTCGACTTGGGTATTAGCTTTGTGGATAAAAGTGTAAAGCCGTACAATCGCGTGCGCTGCTTTAAAAAAGCAGACTTTGAATATTTAAATTATTTATTTAGTAGAGAGGTTTTGTCGATAGAAGGACAGAAGACAGTGTTAAAATTTTCTACACTATAAGGGTATGGATGTAAAGGGGAACTATAAGGTTCAGTTAAATAAGTTGATTGAAAAAAGTCTGCAAACAAATCGGCAGCTGCCTGATCATCAGTTGCTTCCTTATTTTCCTATGATAGAGAGGGAGGAAATCTACTTGATTTACGTTTTAAGTTAACAAAGTTATAAAACTGCTTTGGGTCCTGAGCAAACTGCAAACGGCAGCGACGCAAATACTTTTTTGTAACAATTTGCGTTCAGAGCAATAAAGTTTGCTCTTGCAGCAATATAACGTGTAAAATCAGAAGGATTACGAGTTAGTTTAAACTTTTTAAAATACCGCGATTTCAAATTTTTTAGCCTTACTACCTCACGTGAAAACCAAGGAGGCCTATTTGACTTTACGGGAAAAGTAACAGAAATACATTGATCAAAAAATGAGTTCATAGAGGAATAAAAAAATGAAATGCATTTATTTAGATCAGAACATGAATAAAGAAATGACCAATCATATTCCAAAATTAAACAATTCAATTTTTGGAAATCGGTCCTACGAAAACAACGTGATTTTATTATAGGGGAAACAGTTGCAGTTTGCATAGAAGTTGCCAGAGTTAGAATCAGGTCCAATGTAGGATGATAGGGATCATCAGGAAGAACTAAGGGATTCATTCTAGAGATAGTGTTTAGTAAAATGTCAGAAGAGAAAATTAAATCAAGCATTCTACCACTAAAATTAGGAACAGTATTTATTTGATAAAGAGATAGCTCCGAAAGGCCATTTAAGAAAGAGTTAAAAACAGAGGGCATCAATATATCTGATTGAGATGACCAAGTAACTTCTAGTAAGTTGAAATCACCAAAAACTATCAGATAATCTGTATCAGATAGTTTAGAGGCAACTGATTGGATAGATGAAAGATGGTCTAGGTAGACAGATATATCAGAAGAGGGAGGAATATACGAGCAGGTAATGTAAATTGAAATTTGACACATCGTCATTTTAATACATACAAATTCTAAGGAAGAACCATGGTCTAATGGAACAAGTTCGGAAGGAAGATCTGACCTTACAGCTATAAGAACACTACCTATTATTTTATAATATATATATATAAAAAAAATTTAATTATTTATAGAATAATATAATTTTTTTTTTAAATTACTAAATTTTATTATTACCTTAAAAAAATTATTAAAATTTATAAATGTATAATTAAAAAAAAAAACAATAAAAAAAAAAAAAATTGGGGTAAAATAATTAAGGAATTGCCTAATAAAAAGGATTATCTTGATAGGGTAAATCATGTGGTAACCCACATTCATTAAATTTTATTATATTTAATAGAATTAAACTATTTCTAAAAGTATCATACCCTATTTATAAACGTTTTAATCCTTTTCTTTCTAATATTTAAAATTTCATCAAAAATTTTATTTTTAATAATAATAATAATTGGCTCTTTAATTACAGTAATATCTAATTCTTGATTAGGAGCTTGAATAGGATTAGAAATTAATTTGTTTTTTTTTATTCCTCTAATAAGAATAAACCATAATAATTTCAAATCAACTGAAGCTTCATTAAAATATTTTTTAACTCAAGCTTTATTTTCTACAGTTTTGTTATATTCTGTTATTTTACTAATATTATATTAAAAAATCACATAAATAGAGAAATTAATGAATCATTTACTTCAATAATTTTACTATCAGAACTTTTATTAAAAAGAGGGGCTGTTCCATTTCATTTTTGATTTCCTAATTTAATAGAAGGTCTAACTTTATTTAATTCGCTTTTATTAATAACTTTACAAAAAATTGCTCCTTTAATATTAATTTCTTATCTAGATTTAAAAAAATTACTTTTAATCAGAGTGATTTCATCTGTATTTATTGGTGCACTTGGGGGATTAAATCAAACTTCTTTACGAAAATTAATAGCTTTTTTTTCAATTAACTATTTAGGTTTAGGTAGAGCATTAATAACTAATGAATCAGTTTGACTTATATATTTTTTATTTTATTCTTTTTTATCTTTTATTTTAGTTTATATATTTAATTTATTTAAATTATTTTATTTAAATCAATTATTTTCTTGATTTACCAATAGAAAAATTTTAAAATTTACTTTATTAATAAATTATTTATCTTTAGGAGGTCTTCCCCCATTTTTAGGATCTTTACCAAAGTGAATTGTAATTGAACAAATAACTTTCAATGGGCAATATTTTTAATTATTTCTTTTAATATTATCTACATTAATTACTTTATTTTTTTATTTACGAATCAGTATTAAATTATAATGAATGTAATTTTATTTTCAATTCTTATTATAATAAATTTAATATAAAATTATACTTAATTTTAAAATTTTTTTCTATTTTTGGATTATTTTTTATTTTTATATTTTATTTTATTTTTTAAGGCCTTAAGTTAAAAAACTAATAGCCTTCAAAGCTATATAATATTATTATTCCTTCAAAATTGCATTTTGATGTCATTGTTGACTATAAAACCTAATTGATTAAGGAGAATAATTCTTACAAATAGATTTACAATTTATCGCCTATTTTCAGCCACTTAATCGCGACAATGATTATTTTCAACAAATCATAAAGATATTGGTACATTATATTTTATTTCTGGAGCTTGAGCGGGTATAGTAGGAACATCATTACGAATTCTTTTTAGAGCTGAGTTAGGACATCCTGGAGCATTAATGTAGGTTCCGCTTTTAGTGTATGTTCAGACACCTGCATGAACATGTGATAATACTGCACTAAACTGCACGGCACTGTACCGCTGTACAGTACAAGTGCTAGCAGGCATATGATGTTGTCCCAACGTGCAGTATTCCCAAAACCGTGGGACCGCTGACCAACGTAGCCTAAACATCCGCCACGTGCGCTTGGTCAGCAAATTCCGAGCCATGACCAACTGCAGGAACCCGACCCCATCAGCGACTGCACCAGCGACAGCGATGGCAGCGACTGCACCAGCGACAACAGCGGCAGCGACGGCGGCGACTCTCTACAGCAGCAGTGTTAAGTTAGTTCTAAATAAACTCGCAAAGTGTAGAGACATACAATCTTCTACATAGGCAGGTGAAATAAACTCATAAAAGTGTTTAGAAATGTACTTTCTTTACAGTGTACGAACAAATAGTTTTGATTGTAGTATATTTACTTGTCTTATAATTAACAATTTAAAATGCGTGTTCACGGACCGAGATTCTGGTATCAAGTCGACTTTATCGATTATTCTTCGCGACTAGATAGTTGGTTAACCGATATGTTTCATGGTGAATTAGTTTCTGGCTCTTAATAGTGCTGACCACTCCGAGTCTCACGAACTAGTGTTTGCTCAGATCCAATTCTTACATTAATTGGAGATGACCAAATTTACAATGTAATTGTTACAGCTCATGCATTTATTATAATTTTTTTTTATAGTTATACCTATTATAATTGGAGGATTTGGAAATTGATTAGTTCTTTTAATATTAGGAGCTCCTGATATAGCTTTCCCTCGAATAAATAATATAAGATATTGATTACTTCCTCCTGCTTTATCTCCTTTATTGGTAAGAAGTATAGTAGAAAATAGAGCTGGAATAGGATGAACTGTTTACCCACCTTTATCTTCAGGTATTGCCCATGGGGGAGCTTCCGTTGACTTACTTATTTTTTCTTTACATTTAGCAGGAATTTCTTTAATTTTAGGAGCAGTAAATTTAATTACTACAGTAATTAATATACATTATTCAGGAATTATATTTGATCGAATACCTTTATTTGTTTGATCTGTAGTAATTTCAGCTTTATTATTACTTTTATCTTTACCTGTACTTGCAGGAGCAATTACTATACTTTTAACAGATCGAAATTTAAATACTTCATTTTTTGACCCAGCTGGAGGAGGAGATCCAATTCTTTACCAACATTTATTTTGATTTTTTGGACACCCAGAAGTTTATATTTTAATTTTACCAGGATTTGGAATAATTTCTCATATTATTAGTCAAGAATCGGGAAAAAAGGAAACTTTTGGATCATTAGGAATAATTTATGCTATATTAGCAATTGGATTATTAGGATTTATTGTATGAGCTCATCATATATTTACAGTAGGAATAGACGTCGATACTCGAGCTTATTTTACATCTGCTACAATAATTATTGCTGCTCCTACAGGAATTAAAATTTTTAGTTGATTAGCCACTTTACATGGAGCTCAACTTTCTTATTCTCCAGCAATTTTATGGGCTTTAGGAGTTGTATTTTTATTTACAGTTGGGGGATTAACTGGAGTTGTTTTAGCTAATTCTTCAGTTGATATTATTTTACATGATACATATTATGTTGTAGCTCATTTCCATTATGTTTTATCAATAGGAGCTGTATTTGCTATTATAGATGGATTTATTCATTGATACCCCTTATTTACAGGTTTAACATTAAATAATAAATGATTAAAAAGCCAATATCTTATTATATTCATTGGAGTAAATTTAACATTTTTTCCCCAACATTTTTTAGGTTTAGCAGGTATGCCTCGTCGTTATTCTGACTATCCTGATGCTTATACTACATGAAATGTAATTTGGATCTTCAATTTCTTTACTAGAAATTTTATTCTTTTTTTAAATTATCTGAGAAAGTTTAGTGTCTCAACGACAAGTAATTTACCCCATTCAATTAAATTCTTCTATTGAATGATATCAAAATACTCTACCAGCTGAACATAGTTATTCAGAATTACCTTTATTTACTAATTAATTTCTAACATGGCAGATTAGTGCAATGGATTTAAGCTCCATATATAAAGTATTTTACTTTTATTAGAATAATTGTCAACATGAGCTAATTTAGGACTTCAAGATAGAGTTTCTCCTTTAATAGTACAATTAATTTTTTTCCATGATCATGCTTTATTAATTTTAGTAATAATTACGGTATTGGTTGGATATTTAATATTTATACTATTTTTTAATTCTTATATTAATCGATTTTTATTACATGGTCAATTAATTGAAATAATTTGAACAATTTTACCTGCAACTATTTTATTATTTATTGCTTTTCCATCTCTTCGTTTATTATACCTTTTAGATGAAATTAACGAACCTTCAGTTACTTTAAAAAGAATTAGTCATCAATGATATTGAAGCTATGAATATTCTGATTTTAATAATGTAGAATTTGATTCTTATATAATTCCAACAAATGAACTTTCAAATGATGGGTTTCGTTTATTAGATGTTGATAATCGAATTGTTTTACCAATTCAAATTCGAATTTTAGTAGCAGCCGCTGATGTAATTCATTCATGAACTTTCCCAGCTTTAGGAGTAAAGGTTGATGGAACTCCTGGTTTATTTTTTGGGAAATGTTCAGAAATTTGCGGGGCAAATCATAGTTTTATACCTATTGTAATTGAAAGAGTTCCTGTAAATTATTTTATTAAATGAATTTCTAATAATGTAAATTCTTCATTAGATGACTGAAAGCAAGTACTGGTCTCTTAAACCATTTTATAGTAAATTAGCACTTACTTCTAATGAATTTAAAAAATTAGTTAAATTATATAACATTAGTATGTCAAACTAAAATTATTAAAATATTAATATTTGTTAATCGCACAAATAGCCCCAATTTCATGATTAATTTTATTTTTTATCTTTTCAATTATTTTTATAATATTTTGTTCAATTAATTATTACTCTTACATACCAACTTCTCCTAAATCTAATGAATTAAAAAATTAAAATTTAAATTCAATAAATTGAAAATGATAACAAATTTATTTTCTGTATTTGACCCTTCATCAATTTTTGGTTTATCTTTAAACTGAATAAGGATATTTTTAGGACTTATAATGATTCCTTCTATTTATTGATTAATACCTTCTCGGTGTAACATTTTTTTAAATTCAATTCTATTAACATTGCACAAAGAATTTAAAACGTTATTAGGACCAACAAGTCATAATGTTTCTTCATTTATTTTTATTTCTTTATTTTCTCTTATTTTTTTTAATAATTATATTTCCTTATTTCCTTATATTTTTACAAGAACAAGTCATTTAAATTTAACATTATCATTAGCTCTTCCTTTATGATTATCATTTATACTATATGGATGAATTAATCATACTCGACACATATTTGCTCATTTAGTGTCTCAAGGAACCCCGGCAGTTTTAATACCATTTATAGTATGTATTGAAACTATTAGAAATGTAATTCGACCGGGAACATTAGCTGTTCGATTAACCGCTAATATAATTGCAGGACATTTATTATTAACTTTATTGGGAAATACAGGACCTTCGATATCTTACTTCTTAGTAACTTTCCTTTTAGTAGATCAAATCGCTTTATTAGTTCTTGAATCAGCTGTAGCTATAATTCAATCTTATGTATGTGCAGTAGTGCGAGGACAGCCGCACTGCTGACTGGGTTAGGGGAGCCGTTGGACACATCCGGTCCATCAGCTCCCTTGACATCAAACTACTGGAGGAGACTGAGTTTCCTAAAGCTCACCTCATGCGAGGATATTTCCCCAGTAGTGCTGACCTGACTCCCGCCGCCATTCTGGGTTACCTTGGCATCCTAAATGCGGACTGCTTCTCAACGAAGCAGTGGCGGGTGGTCCAGCACAGCCTGAACGGCACCACGACTCACCTCGCGATGTTGATCGACGAGGAGTCGTATAAGGCTCTGACGGAGTGCAACGGGAAGGTGAAATTCGTCTTTGGACGAGTTAAGCGTCTCCTGAAGAACTCCGTCCCCAGAGCCTCCCCCCTCCTGCCCGTCCCCCTTCCCCCTCACCAACCATTCCCCCCAACCGACGCCCCTCCGGAAGCGACGAAGGTTGCCCGCACCTACGCGACGGCAGTAGCTGCCGCCCCGGTGGCGTCCACCAGCGCTGCAGCCGCAGTGGCGCGGCAAGTTCCCCTCCCCAAACCCCCGACCATCCGGGTCTCCGCCCCCAACCCACCATCGGGCAGCACCAGACCTGTGGCTGACAGCGGGGGCCTCTTGTCCCCTGCCCGACCCACAATAAGCGCTGGGCGCAAGCTACCCGCAAGGGTACCTCCCGCGACTGGGGTCGCTAGGCGACCTCCCCCGAGCAGCTCCGCCAGAGTGCCGAAGGGCATCCGTGGCAATGACTCTCGGGGTGGCAAGGCATGTGGCCTTGTCACTAAGGCGCTAAGAGAGGATGCGGAGCGCAATTAAGGTGCTCCAGGCGAACCTGCACCACGCCAAAGGAGCGTCAGCCACCCTGTGCAGGGTCGTCTGTAAAGAGGAGATTGACCTGACTCTCCTCCAAGAGCCATGGTTAATAGGTGGCCTCGTCCGTGGACTATCATGCGGATCATATAAGTTACTATATGACCGTATGGGAGGAGCCCCTCGCACTGCTATATTGGTTAATAACAGTGTGAGACACTTCCCTTTAACTAACTTCATTCACAGAGACCTGGTGGCAACGGCTATAGAGGTAGCCACTGCTGATGGCGTCCGGGAAGTAGTGATCGCCTCTGCTTACTTCCCGGGCGATGTGGATGATGTACCCCCCGTTAAGGTTAAGTGGCTTGTGGATTTCTGCCGCCTTCACAACAAGCCGCTTGTGATCGGCTGTGACGCCAACGCCCACCACACAATCTGGGAAGCAGCGACGTCAATAAACGTGGTAAGTCTCTCTTAGATTATCTAATGTGTTGTCATCTAGATATAGCTAACGTAGGGTGTAAACCCACGTTTATAAACTCCATTAGGGAAGAGGTTTTAGATCTCACCCTAGTCAGCAACTCAATTGCGAGTTCGCTTGTTAACTGGCGGGTCACAGACGAAGCCACCCTGTCGGACCATCAGCACATCAAATTCGACCTTCCTGGCCAAGTCGATATCCGCCAGAACTCTTTTTGTCCCAAAAAGACAAACTGGGATCAGCAATCCTAACTCTATCAGTGAGATAGAACTTGCTGCCAACCTGCTCCAAGATGTGCTTATTACGTCCTTCGAAGCTAGCTCAGTTCGGTAGACTTTAATGGTCAACCGTAAAGTTCCTTGGTGGAATGAAGAGCTGGCAGCACAAAGAAGGAAGGTTAGAAGCCTCTTCAACAAGACCAGATCTAACCGCATAAGTTGGGACGTCTATAGGGACGCTCTCACACACTATAACAAGAACATTAGACGCTCCAAACGCCATACTTGGCGCAGCTACTGTGGTAGCATAGAATCGCTGCCAGAGGCAGCGAGACTCCACAGAGTATTGGCCAAAGGGTCGTCTAATGGTATAGGGCTTCTCAAAAGAGCAGATGGCTCTTTCGCCCAAGATCGCAGGGAAGCACTTGAGCTTTTATTGCAAGTTCACTTCCCAGGTTCCGTGGCGAACCCAGATCTTTCCAGTCACGTTGACGCCACCTTGTCACCTGACTCACGTGGATCCAGCCTATCTGGAACCATTTTCGACCCTGAAAAGGTCAAATGGGCTGTAGATTCCTTCGCTCCCTTCAAAGCCCCAGGGGGTGATAAAATCTTTCCAGCCCTTCTCCAAAACAGCCTGGTTCATATCCTCGATTCACTGGTCGGCCTACTTAGAGCTAGTCTCACGTGGGGACACATACTCAACTCTTGGAGGAGAGTCAATGTGGTATTCATTCCCAAACAGGGAAATCGTCGTCTTGACCAGCCTAAGTCATATCGGCCGATCAGCCTTACCTCCTTTCTGCTCAAGACTGAGGAAAGGCTCTTAGACATGCACATTCGGTGCCCTTTGCAGAAAAACAACCCTCTGCGCCCCACGCAGTTCGCGTATATAGCCGGTAGATCGACAGAGGTCGCTCTCCACAAATTAGTGGGAAAAATTGAAAAAGCCTTCGTATCAAAGAACATTGCTTTGTGCTCCATTCTTGATATAGAGGGTGCTTTCGATAACACCGGCTACGGGTCTATCTCTGCTGCGCTTGAGCGCAGGAATATTGCTCGTCCCATAATCCGGTGGATTGACGCCATGCTCAAACACCGGACTATCTCCTCTACCCTGGACACGACGACCGCCCATATTAGTGCGGTTAAAGGGTGTCCCCAGGGAGGGGTCCTATCCCCTTTGCTCCGGTCCCTAGTAGTCGACGAACTACTAATTATACTTGCAGAACAGGGCGTGGAAGCGATTGGCTATGCCGACGACCTGGCTCTCGTAGTGAACGGGAACTTTGCCAACACCGTGACAGAGTTGATGCAATCAGCGGTAGAATCTGGGGTCTCAAATCCTGCACCATCCGGTGGCTATTTGAGATGATGGTAAGACCGATCGTAACCTACGCTGCTATCGTTTGGTGGCCTAAGGTTACGCAGGTCACTGCCATCAAAAAATTCACGAAACTGCATAGGCTGCTCTGCCTCTCCTTGACGGGTGCACTTCGCACCTGTCCCACCGCAGCTATGGAATCAATTTTGAATCTGACTCCGCTGGACATCCGCATTAAAGAAGTTGCTGCCATGAGCCTTCTTAGAATAAAGCTTCAATCTGGGCTTCTAGCTACCGAATCAGGGCATGCTAACTTAATCAAAGATATTCCTGGCCTAGAGATCTGCACCAGATCAGATTCTATGACCAAGGAACTCTTCTTTGGTGCAAAATTCAGAACCCTCATCCCAAACCGTAGGGACGTGGAATTCGCAACTCCCGAGCATATTGTCCGTTCCTCGACGAAAGACCTATTATGCTTCATTAGGGAGGCAGAACAGCTTTTGTCATTATAGGGAGAGCATTCTAGGTACAAAAGATCTTCATGGTCGCAGTGCCTCGCGCCTTCTCCGCTGGGAGACTCCCTCTTTTATAATAATAATATAACATTAGTATGTCAAACTAAAATTATTAAAATATTAATATTTTTTAATCCCACAAATAGCTCCAATTTCATGATTAATTTTATTTTTTATTTTTTCAATAATTTTTATAATATTTTGTTCAATTAATTAATTAGTAGTAGTAGTAATTACTACTCTTACATACAAACTTCCCCTAAATCTAATGAATTAAAAAATGTAAATTTAAATATAATAAATTGAAAATGATAAATTTATTTTCTGTATTTGACCTTTCATCAATTTTTGGTTTATCTTTAAACTGAATAAGAACATATCTAGGACTTTTAAAGAATTCTTTCTATTTATTGATTAATACCTTCTCGATACAATATTCTTTGAAACTCAATTCTATTAACAATACACATAGAATTTAAAACTTTATAAGGGCCAACAAGTCATAATGGTTCTTCATTTATTTTTATTTATTTATTTTCTCTTATTCGTCTTAATAATTTTATAGGATTATTTCCTTATATTTTTACAAGAACAAGTCATTTAACTTTAACATTATCATTAGCTCTTCCTTTATGATTATCATTTATATTATACGGATGAATTAATCATACTCAACACATATTTGCTCATTTAGTGTCTCAAGGAACCCCAGCAATTTTAATACCATTTATAGTATGTATTGAAACTATTAGAAACTGAATTCGACCAGAAACATTAGCTGTTCGATTAACTGCTAATATAATTGCAGGACATTTATTATTAACTTTATTAGGAAATACAGGGCCTTCGATATCTTATTTCTTAGTAACTTTTCTTTTAGTAGGTAGTAGGTAGTAGTAGAAGTAAATTAGTATGTATGTATATATATATAATTACGAATTCAGACCGAGGGTTAATTAAAAAAAACACAAAGTTGGTTTTTTGTAATATTAATTAACACTTTTTATTCAATTCTATCAAAAAGAACTGAAGCCTTTGGATTATCTCGGGGTTGGGATAATATACCTCTAATATCGAAGTTAGGCAGTGCTATCGCAGTTGATAGCGTACTCAGTATTGAACTGGCGCCTGGGGGCTCGCTTGAGTTTTTATAGGCAATTTTGGCTTAGCCAAAGAGCGAAGATTTAAGAGAGTTTAAGTTTGTAAACTCTTATTCTCGTGAGGCGAGAGAGATTCCCGAAAAATAGTGGTAACTGGAGAATCCTGAGACGAGTGCGTGAGAGCCAACTCGGATAGTTTGTTTTTATTATTTGGCTGGCCAAGTGGTCGACGCCAAGTGATCGAAGATCGAATTCGAGTAGCCTAGGGGACGATTGTTATTGTCTCCGAATTTTGTTTATGTCGTGGACAATTGTTTATGTCGCAGACTTGGGGGGACAATTGCTTATGTCGCAGATTTTATGATATTTGTGAGAACGGACTTTTATGGAGAGGGTGACGTATGTGAACGACGACCGAGGTTAATCGAAGGGCTTTTGTTCTATGGTACAGTGGTATAGTTTTACATGTTTATGCTTAGAGTAATTAGGGGAGTTTTGTTTACAATTATGTGTGTGGAAGGGAAGTTGTGTTTACAGCTTGAGTTTTGTGTGGTGTAGATGTAGTGTAGGTGTAGTGTAGAATGGATATGTTACTATATATATAGTAGCATAATATGCTTCACATATTACGCTGACATTAAATTCGATCTACCAAAAACGCTGCACATACAATCTTGCGCATGCATGGGTACGTTACGTAACATGAAACTTGAAGCGCATGATTATGAACGCGCATTTGTATGCACCCAAAAAAAAAAATTCTGCAAAACTATTGACTAGACATTTCCGTCTTAAGCTGACAGTAAAACAATAAAGTGGCTATACTCTGAATTCGTTCGTGTTTATTTCCATTTACTGGCCGTCAGCCGTCCGAGACAGCAAGGGGAACTACATGTAACCCTAGTTTTTGGCTGAGGTACGTGCCGTCCTTGCTACTACTGCCGGAAGTGCGGCTATACTCTTCACGTGAGGGCGGCTGGAAGCAGGACCCTAGCACGGTCATGTCTCTGCTAGGGGTGCTGACTAATTGTAGTCGGGCGAAGATTGTGATTCTATAAATCACCCCAATCCAAGGCGGAACAGCATACGCCAAGGGATGCATGGCCGGGACGCGGAAGCTGACGCTGACCTGATCAGTCTTGTTGACGACGCTTCCGTGGCCTCTCAGATCCAGAAGCTGGAAACCAAGGCCAAACGGACGCGCGCTGACGATACAGTCCTCGAACCCCAAGGGTCTTCAAAGAAACCCAAAAAGACTCATGTGGAGTCCACAAAGCCACCTCACAGCCAGGTGACAAGCAGCGTGAAACTGGGGACGTCGGCTGACTCTAAAAACCCTACCGTGAAAGCCCGCATTGCCAAGGCTTTGCTGCTGCATCCCACACCGGGTGTCAGTCCGGGTTTCGAGGGTTGCATACGCCGAAACGAATGGCTGCTCCTGGTATGCGAGGACAGCCACACTGCCGACTGGGTCAGGGGAGCCATTGGACACATCAGGTCCATCAGCTCCCTTGACATTAAACTACTGAAGGAGTCTGAGTTCCCTAAAGCTCACCTCATTAGAGGATACTTCCCCAGTAGTGCTGAACTAACAACCGCCGCCATTTTGGGATACCTTGGTATCTAAAATGAGGACTGCTTTTCAACGAAGCAGTAGCGGGTGGCCCAGCATAGCCTCAACGGCACCACGACTCACCTCGCGATGTTGGTCAACGAGGAGTGCAACGGGAAGGTGAAATTAGTCTTAGGAAGAGTTAAACTTCT
Organism: Zaprionus ornatus; assembly: GCA_018904035.1. NCBI lineage: Eukaryota > Metazoa > Arthropoda > Insecta > Diptera > Drosophilidae > Zaprionus > Zaprionus ornatus. The sequence goes on along the minus strand of JAEIFZ010000304.1, from coordinate 152,043 downwards.
CCTGAAGAACTCCGTCCCCAGAGCCTCCTCCTCTCCTGCCCGTCCCCCATCCCCTTCTCCAACCATTCCCCCCAACCTGCGCCCCTCCGGAACCGTCGAAGGTTACCCCTACCTACGCGACGGCAGTAGCTGCCGCCCCGGTGCCGTCCACCAGCGCTGCTGCCGCAGTGTCTACTCTTTGGTAGAATCTGGGGTCTCAAATCCTGCACCATTCGGTGGCTATTTGAGATGATGGTAAGACCGATCGTAACCTACGCTGCTATTGTGTGGTAGCCTAAGGTTACGCAGGTCACTGCCATCAACAAATGCACGAAACTGCATAGGCTGCTGTGCCTCTCCTTGACGGGTGCACTTCGCACCTGTCTCACCGCAGCAATGGAATCGATATTGAATCTGACTCCGCTGCACATCCGCATAAAAGAAGTTGCAGCCATGAGCCTTCTTAGAATAAAGCTTCAATCTGGGCTTCTAGCTACCGAATCAGGTCATGCTAGCTTAATCAAAGATATTCCTGGCTTAGAGATCTGCACCAGATCAGATTCTATGACCAAGGAACTCTTCTTTGGGGCGAAATTTAGAACCCTCATCCCGAACCGTAGGGACTGGGATGCTAGCAACCCCATCAGAGACCCCAATGGTATACATATCCTTGAGAAGGGGATTAGAGGAGCGAACATATACATCTTCTCGGACAGCCAAGCAGCCATACTAGCACTCTCCACAAAAAGTGTAGGCTCGCGTATGGTGGCTGACTGCTGGAACTGTCTCCAGAGGCTTTCGAATAAGAATAAAGTTACCCTAATTTGGGTTCCTGGACATTCTGGCTTCCATGGCAACGAGCTGGCGGACGAACTAGCGAGGGCTGGGTCATCAGCCCCCCTGCTTGGCCCCAAACCCTTCTGTGGCGTGGGGTGGTCAACTATCTCCTCCCTGGTGAAAACTTGGGCTGGAAGATTGACCGAACGCTACTGGTTCTTCCAACCAGGGATGCGGCAGGCTAAAGAGCTCACCAATCCCACAATTGATCGAAGGATCTAGCTACTCTCTAGGAGAGACCTTTACCTCCTTGTTGGCTACCTTAGTGGCCACCACTTGGTGAACTACCACCTTACTAAAATGCGCTTGTCCTCGGATGCGGAGTGCAGGCTCTGCAAAGAGGACGACGAATCTACCAAACACATTCTATGTGACTGTCCGGCCTTGGTATGGACAAGGAGGAAACATCTGCACGTGGTATTCGCAACTCCCGAGCATATAGTCCGTTCCTCGACGAAAGATCTGTTATGCTTCATTAGGGAAGCAGAACAGCTTTTGTCATGATAGGGAGAGCACACTAGGTACAAAAGATCTTCATGGTCGCAGTGCCTCGCCCCTTCTCCGCTGGGAGACTCCCTCTTTTATAATAATAATAATAATAATTTCCATTTATTCAAAACTTACAGCGTTGATCTTAGTCTAAAGTCGGATCATTTGTTCGACTCACATTCGCGAAGAATACGTAAGTGGCGCAGCCGGTAGAATAATACATTATTGATGCGATAGAAACCCTATTCAATTCTTCAATTATCAACCGCTAAAGAACTTTCGCAAATCGCGTAGGTAACATCGGTACAATCGGTTCACAGTGAAAAACCAACGGTGTACCTAAAACCACAAAGTGATTGTGAACGTGAAACAACTTAAAATTATAAAAATTTTAAGAAGACGCCTTTGAATTCGCTGAGCAGTAAATCTACAAAAGGTTACTCAAATCAGAGCGAAATAGCTAAGTGCGCAACTCAACAAAACATAAGCTAACCAAAAAACTAACTAAACTAAACTACAACTAAGTGAAAACACAAACCCTATCCAACACACAAACTAATCGTGAAAACACAAACCAACAGCGAAAACACAAACCCTATCCAATACACAAACCAATAGTGAAAACGCAAACCAACAGCGAATGCATAAACCTTATCAAATACACGAACATTATTCAAAACACCAACCAACAGTAAATACTTAAACCAACAGCGAATACACGAACATTATCCAAAACACAAACCAACAAAAAATACATAAACCAACAACAAATACTTAAACCTACAGTATCAACACCAGCCCCTGTAATAAATACTATCCGACTCAAATATGAGTCAGGTCGAAAGACACGCTGTCGAAAATTTCAAGGGAGATCCGAGCACCCTGTATACATTCGTCAGACGCATCGACTTCATCCTGGCCTTGTACCAGACCACAGACGAAAGATAGGAGCTGATAATTTACGAACACATCGAGCGCAACATCAGTGGCGATGTCATCCGCACACTTGGATCGAATTAAGGACAGTTGATTCTCTACTACAAACCATAGGCACCGAACCATCAACTTTTGGAGGAATTCCGGAACACCCAATACAGAGGCAACATCAGACAATTTTTGGAAGAGGCCGAGAGAAAATTACAAGTTTTAATGAATAAGTTAGAATTAGAAAGTAACACCGCACAAACCGTCTTATTCCTTGTTCCTCTGGATAGACTAAAATACCGCCAAATGATTTAAGTTTCAAGAACATAACTATTACTAATTAAATATTTAAATTTACATTTTAAATAATAGGGTAACTAATCCTAGTTTTTTATTAAAATTTTTAAGCTTCAATTAATATAATAAATAATTTTATAAATTTCAAATTTCGCCTAAAAAATTTATTTTTATTAAAACTATAAACAATTTAACTTTTACTAAAATAATTCATTTGTATAATTAGTGTAATCGCGATTGCTGGCACCAATTTTATCTATACTTTTCAATATTACTTTTTCTAAATTTCTTTAATCAAAAAAATTAATTACTGCGACTATAAGAAATTTATAAATTTTTAAAATTAATAAAAATTCACACAAGAATTTAACTACAAATCAAATTAATAACAAATTTTTAAACCAAAATAAAACTTTTAAAAGTAAATTTTATTATAATTTAAAAAATTAAAGTTTTTTAAATTTATAATAAAGTTTAATAAAATTAAAATTTAAAAATTTTATTGATTTAAATAATTTTTATTAATTAAATAATCTGACATTTTATAAATAAAAATCTATAAATTAACCCTCTAATAAATAAAATGTTTATTACTTAATTATATTTTATTAATTTATTTATAATATTTATTCAATAAACAATAAATTTTATTATAATTATAATAATAACAAAATTTAATAAAATTTTATTATAAATTTAAAATTAATTTTAAAAATTTTTATTTATTAAATAATCTGACAATTATTTAAAAATTAAATAAATTAATCCTCTAATAAATAAAAATTTATCTTAATTCATTTTATTTTATTAATTTATTTAAATATTTTTAATTTAATAATATTGAAGTTTTTATTAATTAATTAATTAAAAATAATTAAATTTAATACATATATATATAAATAAATAAATTTAATCTAAATATATAATGAAATACTTTAATCTTTATACAAAATCTTCAATATTATTAAATTAAATATTAATTATTATTTTACACCAAATTTTTTTTTTATATACTAATTAATAATATATAAATAATATAAATATATATAAATATTTAATACCTTATTATATGGTTAATAATTAAAACAAATAAAATATAATTCAAAAATATAAACATATTAATTAAACATTCATTATATAATAATTTATCTTTACATTCTTTTGTTTTATAAATATATAATTTATATATAAGATATTATATATTTTGATATTTATATATATGTAAATTATTTTATAATATATATATATATATATGGAAAAGTTTAATTATTTATAAAAATAATATAATATATTTTTAAAAATTACTATATTTTATTATTACCTTAAAAAAATTTTTAAAATTAATAAATGTATAATTTAAAAAAAAAAACAATAAAAAAAATTGGGATAAAATAATTAAGGAATTGACTAATAAAAAGGATTATCTTGATAGAGTAAATCATGTGGTATTATTATTAATATTATAGAAGAGGGAGTCTCCCAGCGGAGAAAGCGCGAGGCACTGCGACCAATATAATCTTTTGTACCCAGAATGCTCTCCCTGTCATGACAAAAGCTGTTCTGCTTCCCTAATGAAGCATAACAGATCTTTCGTCGAGGAACGGACAATCTGCTCTGGAGTTGCGATTTTCACGTGCAGATGTTTCCTCCTTGTCCATACCAAGGCCGGACAGTCACATAGAATGTGTTTGGTAGTTTCATCGTCCTCTTTGCAGAGCCTGCACTCCGCGTCCGAGGACAAATGCATTTTTTTGAGGTGGTAGTTCACCAAGTGGTGGCCACTTAGGTAGCCAACAAGGAGATAGAGGTCTCTCCTGGAGAGCTGCTTGGTCCTTCGATCAACTTTGGGATTGGTAAGCTCTTTAGCCTGCCGCATCCCTGGTTGGAAGAACCAGTAGCGTTCAGTCAATCTTCCAGCCCAGGTTTTCACAAGGGAGGAGATAGTAGACCACCCCACGCCACAGAAGGGTTCGGGGCCGAGCAAGGTGGCTGATGACCCAGCCCTCGCTAGTTCGTCCGCCAGCTCATTGCCCTGGAAGCCAGAGTGCCCAGGTACCCAAATTAGGGTGACTTTATTCCTTATCGACAGCCTCTGGAGACAATTCCAGCAGTCAGCCACCATACGTGAGCCTATTCTTTTTGAGGAGAGGGCTAGTATGGCCGCTTGGCTGTCCGAGAAGATGTATATTTTCGCTCCTCTAGTCCCCTTCTCAAGGATAAGACGGCAGCAGAACTCAATGGCGTGAACCTCTGATTGGAAAACTGTGGGCCAGTTGCCCATAGCAATCGAGGTCCTGGAGTTGGGACCATGTATTCCAGCTCCAACCCCCTGTTCAGTCTTTGACCCGTCGGTGTACCAATGTATGCCATTTGGGTCTCTGATGGGGTTGCCAGCATCCCAAACCCTGCGGTCCGGGATGAGGGTTCTAAATTTTGCACCAAAGAAGAGTTCCTTGGTCATAGAATCTGATCTAGTGCAGATCTCTAAGCCAGGAATGTCTTTGAGTAGGCTAGCATGCCCAGATTCGGTAGCTAGAAGCCCAGATTGGAGCTTGATTCTAAGAAGGCTCATAGCAGCAACTTCTTTTATACGGATATGCAGCGGAGTCAGATTCAAAATCGATTCCATTGCTGCAGTGGGACAGGTGCGGAGTGCACCCGTTAAGGAAAGGCAAAGCAGCCTATGCAATTTCGTGCATTTATTGATGGCAGTGACCTGCGTAACCTTGGGCCACCACACAATAGCAGCGTAGGTTACGATCGGTCTTACCATCATCTCAAAAAGCCACCTAATGGTGCAGGATTTGAGACCCCATATTCTACCGAAAAGCCTTCTACATGCCCACATGGCATGAGTGGCCTTTGATAGAGTGTTATGCAGGTGGGAGTTCCAGTTTAGTCGCTTATCAAGGGTTACCCCTAGATACTTGACTTCGTTGGAAAGTTCCACAGGAGAGCCGCCAATATGTAATTGACCAATGTCAATAGAGTAACGCTTAGTGAAGGGAACAATGATTGCCTTTTGAGGATTGATGCTAAGACCTACATCATCGCACCATCTACTGACCGTGTTCAGAGCTGATTGCATCAGCTCTGTCACGGTGTTGGCATAGTTCCCGTTCACTACGAGAGCCAGGTCGTCGGCATAGCCAATCGCTTCCACGCCCTGTTCTGCGAGTATGATTAGTAGTTCGTCAACTACTAGGGACCAGAGCAAAGGGGATAGAACCCCTCCCTGGGGACACCCTTTTACCGCACTAATGTGGGCGGTCGTCGTGTCCAGGGTAGAGGAGATAGTCCGGTGTTTGAGCATGGCGTCAATCCACCGGATTATGGGACGGGCAATGTTCCTGCGCTCAAGCGCAGTAGAGATAGACCCGTAGCCGGTATTATCGAAAGCACCCTCTATATCAAGAAAAGAGCACAAAGCAATGTTCTTTGATACGAAGGCCTTTTCGATCTTACTCACTAATTTGTGGAGAGCGACCTCTGTCGATCTACCGGCTATATACGCGAACTGCGTGGGGTGCAGAGGGTTGTTTTCCTGCAGAGAGCACCGAATGTGCAAGTCTAGGAGCCTTTCCGCAGTCTTAAGCAGAAAGGAGGTAAGGCTGATCGGTCGGTAGGACTTAGGCTGGTCAAGAGGACGATTCCCCTGTTTGGGGATGAATACCACATTGACTCTCCTCCAAGAGTTGGGTATGTGTCCCCACGTGAGACTGGCTCTAAGAAGGCCGACCAGTGGATCAAGGATATGATCCAGACTGTTTTGGAGAAGGGCTGGAAAGATTTGATCACCCCCTGGGGCTTTGAAGGGAGCGAAGGAATCTACAGCCCATTTGACCTTTTCAGGATCGAAGATGGTACCAGATAAACTGGTTCCACGTGAGTCAGGTGACCAGGTGGCGTCAACGTGACTGGATAGATCTGGGTTGGCCACGGAACCTGGGAAGTGAACTTGTAGTAAAAGTTCAAGTGCTTCCCTACGATCTTGAGTGAAAGAGCCATCTGCTCTTTTAAGAAGCCCTATACCATTAGACGATCCTTTGGCTAATACCTTGTGGAGCCTCGCTGCCTCTGGCAGAGATTCTATGCTACCACAGTAGCTGCGCCACGTATCGCGTTTGGAGCGTCTAATGTTCTTATTATAGTTTGTGAGAGCGTCCCTATAGACGTCCCAACTTATACGGTTAGATCTGGCCTTGTTAAAAGGCTTCTAACCTTCCTTCTTTGAGCAGCCAGCTCTTCGTTCCACCAAGGAACTTTACGGTTGACCGTTAGTGTCTTCCGAACTGAGCTGGCTTCGAAGGACGTAATAAGCACATCTTGGAGCAGGTTGGCAGCAAGTTCTATCTCACTGACAGAGTTAGGATTGCTGATCAACATGTCTGCTTTCAAAGCCACAGAGGCTTTGAAGAGTTCCCAATTTGTCTTTTTAGGACAAAAGGAGTTCTGGCGGATCTCGATTTGGCCAGGAAGGTCGAACCTGATGTGCTGATGGTCCGACAAGGTGGCTTCGTCTGTGACCCGCCAGTTTATAAGCGAACTCGCAATTGAGTTGCTTATTAGGGTGAGATCTAATACCTCTTCCCTAATAGAATTAATAAACGTCGGTTTACATCCGACGTTCGCTATGTCTAAATGACAACACATTAGATAGTCAAGGAGAGACTCACCACGTTTGTTGACGTCGCTGCTCCCCCAGATTGTGTGATGGGCGTTGGCATCACACCCAATCACGAGCGGCTTGTTGTGGAGGCGGCAGAATCCCACAAGCCGCTGAACCTCTGCGGGGGTACATCATCCACATCGCCCGGGAAGTAAGCAGAGGCGATCACCACTTCCCGGACGCCATCAGCAGTGGCTACCTCCATAGCCGTTGCCACCAGGTCTCTGTGAATGAAGTTGGTTAAAGGAAAGTGTCTCACACTGTTATTGATCAGTATAGCAGTGCGAGGGGCACCTCCCATACGGTCATATAATAACTTACATGATCCGCATGATAGTCCACGGACGAGGCCACCTATTAACCATGGCTCTTGGACGAGAGCCAGGTCAATCTCCTCTTTACAGACGACCCTGCACAGGGTGGCTGACGCTCCTCTGGCGTGGTGCAGGTTCGCCTGGAGCACTCTAGTTGCGCTCCGCATCCTCTCTCAGCGCCTTGGTGACAAGGCCACATGCCTTGCCCCCCGAGAGTCGTTGCCTCGGATGCCCTTCGGCAGTCTGGCTGAGCTGCTCGGGGGAGGACGCCTAGCGATCCCAGTCGCGGGAGGTGCCCTTGCGGGTTGTTTGCGCCCAGCGCTGACTGTGGGTCTGGCAGGGGCCAGGAGGCGCCCGCTGCCAGCCACCGGCCTGGTGCGGCCCGTTGAGGGGTTGGGGGCGGAGACCAGAATGGTCGGGGGTTTGGGGATGGGGGCTTTCAGCGCCACTGCGGCCGCAGCACTGGTGGACGCCACCGGTGCGGCAGCCACTGCTGTCGCATAGGTAGGGGCCACCTTTGACGCTTCCGGAGGGGCGCTGGAAGGGGGGGAATGGTTGGAGAGGGGGATGGGGGACGGGCCGGGGAGGGAGAGGCTCTGGGGACGGAGTTCTTCAGGAGAAGTTTGACTCGTCCAAAGACGAATTTCACCTTCCCGTTGCACTCCGTCAGAGCCTTATACGACTCCTCGTCGACCAACATCGCGAGGTGAGTCGTAGTACCGCTAAGGGTATGCTGGACCACACGCCACAGTTTTGTCGAGAACAACTCCTCGTTTTGGATACCAAGGTATCGCAAAATATCGGCGGGTGTGAGTCCAGCACTACTGGGGAAGTATCCTCTAATGAGGTGAGCTTTGGGGAACTCAGACTCCTCCAGTAGTTTAATGTCAAGGGAGCTGATGGACCTGATGTGTCCAACGGCTCCCCTGACCCAGTCGGCAGTGCGGCTATCCTCGCACACCAGGAGCAGCCACTCATTTCGAGGTATGCAACCCTCGAAACCCGGACTGGCACCCGATGTGGGATGAAGCAGCAGAGCCTTGGCAATGCTAGCTTTCACCGTGGCCACTTGCTCCGGTGAAAGCGGGTTTTTTGAGTCAGCCGAAGTGAAGCCCAGTTTCACGCTGCTCGACACCTGGCTGAGAGGTGGCTTTGTGGACTCCACATGAGTCTTTTTGGGCTTCTTTGAAGACCCTTGAGGTTCGAGGACGGTATCGTCAGCGCGCGTCCGTTTGGCCTTGGTTTCCACGGGGGGCGCGGTGGCGATAGCCAGAGCTTCTGCTCTGCTCGAACCCTTTGCGAGTGCGGCTTTGAAAAGCCTCTTCTCACGGGTCTTCATCTTCACAAAGGCGTTCTCAGAGTCCAGTCGCAGCCGCTGTATCTGAGAGCCTGCTTCCGTGAGACCTGACCTCTGCGAGGCCACGGAAGCGTCGTCAACGAGGCTGATCAGGTCAGCGTCAGCTTCAGCGTCAGAGGACATCACCTCGACGAGCTGCTGCCGGCCTGAGCAGCTATTGGACGAGAAGTCAGCACTGGCGAACTCATCGTCCAAGGGAGTCCGTGGCCTGTCCGGGTCCCCTAAAGTACCAGGGCCAAGACCCGTGGTATTGGGGGTGGAAGCCAGCAGCCCACTGGCTGCAGTGCTGTTGTTGGGGTCGGCCGTTAAGGCCTCGCCCTGGGTTGATGCTATCGAAGTCGCATCGGACTTATCTTTTGTAAAATTAATATCCATACTTTGGACCCACGAGTAGGCGGGAAGGGAAGGTCACCCACGGCATAGCCCGCGTGCCGTGGGAAGTCTTGATGAAACTGGAGGGCGACAGGTATCCAGAGTCCGCATACTAACGACCGGGCTACCCCCCGGCCATGCATCCCTTGGCGTATGCTGTTCCGCCTTGGATTGGGGTGATTTATAGAATCACAATCTTCGCCCGACTACAATTAGTCAGCACCCCTAGCAGAGACATGACCGTGCTAGGGGCCTGCTTCCAGCCGCCCTCACGTGGAGAGTATAGCCGCACTTCCGACAGTAGGAGCAAGGACGGCACGTACCCCAGCCAAAGCTGAGATTCCATGTGATTCCCCTTACTGTCTCTGACGGCTGACGGCCAAAAAAAATCATGTGGTAACCCACATTCATTAAATTTTATTATATTTAATAGAATTAAACTATTTCTAAAAGTATCAAAAACTTTTGTGCATCATACACCAAAACATAAAAAGATAAGCTAATTAAGCTACTGGGCTCATACCCCATTTATAAAGGTTTTAATACTTTTCTTTCTAATTTTTAATTCTTAAAAAATTTTATTTTTAATAATACTAATAATTGGTTCTTCAATTACAGTAACATCTAATTCTTGATTAAGAGCTTGAATAGGATTAGAAATTAATTTGTTATCTTTTATTCCTCTAATAAGAAAAAACCATACTAATTTCAAATCAGCACTTTTATTAAAAAGAGGGGCTGTTCCATTTCATTTTTGATTTCCTAATTAATAGAAGCTCTAACTTGAATTAATTCGCTTTTATTAATAACTTGAGAAAAAACTGCTCATTTAATATTAGTTTCTTATCTAGATTTAAAAAATTTACTTTTAATATTGGGGGATTAAATCAAACTTCTTTACGAAAATTAATAGCTTTTTCTTCAATTAACCATTTAGGTTGAATATTAAGAGCATTAATAACTAATGAATCATTTTGACTTATATATTTTTATACCCTTGGACCATTGAAAATGGTCAAAAAAGGGTATACTAACTTTGTGAAAATGTATGTAACAGGCAGAAGGAGGCGTCGGAGACCCCATAAAGTATATATATTCTTGCTCAGGATCAATGGCCGAGTCGATTGAGCCATGTCCGTCTGTCCGTCTGTCTGTCTGTCTGGATGAACGCGTCGATCTCAGCTATTACAAAAGCTAGGGACACCAAATTTACCATGAAGATTCCTGTATACCATACGCAGATCAAGTTTATTTTCAATTTGGAATAATACGCCAACCGCCCCCACAAATCGCCAATTTTGGTTTACATTGCTATTTACATTCGAAGTACTCATTTCTTAACGTTGTGCTTTAGCATATATAGAGATAAATACTATATGAACTTATTCTCCAAATTGCAGTCCGATCGGACAATAAACACTGAAGTTATTAGATAAACCATTTCGACCCTTCGACCAGCAAAGAAGTTGTCGATGACGTCAGAACTAAATTACTTGTGCATGAAAGAAAAGGACAAACGATGCGAGCGCGAAGCGCGAGCTGTTTCTCGACTCTTCTTTTCCATGCACATTTCAATTACCGAAAATACATGTGCATAAATATATGCTAACACTGAACCAATGGCGTATAGATGAATATGAATGTATGCAAGCAGTTGCATGCATGTGTCCATATTCATAATATTCAAAATATGCGTACGTGCAGCTATGATTATTATTTAATAATTTATATTTTAGGGTCAATAAAAAATACAAAACCATAAAATGCAATTATATAAATATTAATTTTGATTACTCGATATATTGCAAGTTATCGATATTGGCCAATTCAAAATTTATAAAGTAATTCCGATATATACTGCTCACACCGATATATACTGCTTACGATTAGTATTATACATTTAAATACTTTTTATGGCAACATACGTCCAAGCTAAATAAACTAATAGCCTTCAAAGCTATAAATATAGGATTCCCTTTAAGCCTTAGTAATACTTACTCCTTCAAAATTGCATTTTGATGTCATTGTTGACTAAAGCCTAATTTATTAAGAAGAATAATTCTTATAAATAGATTTACAATCTATCGTCTATTTTCAGCCACTTAATCGCGACAATGATTATTTTCAACAAATCATAAAGATATTGGTACATTATATTTTATTTTTGGAGCTTGAGCGGGTATAGTAGGAACTTCATTTAGAATTCTTATTCGAGCTGAATTAGGACATCCTGGAGCATTAATGTAGGTTCCGCTTTTAGTGTATGTTCAGGTACCAGCATGAAAATGTGATAATACTGCACTGAACTGCACGGCACTGTACCGCTGTACAGTGCAAGTGCTAGCAGGAACAAGATGTTGTCCCATGCAGCGATCCCTTATCTGTGTTTACGACCGGCTACAATATTTAATGACCTCACGTACACACATGTTTACGATAGCATATAAATTAACTTTTGAGTTGATTTTGAGTTCAAAAAATAATGTGTCTTTATCGATGGGTTTTTTAATTAGAACTAACTTATCACAAAAAGAGTTTATCATAGGAAGGCTGCTGCTGTAGGGAGTCGCCGCCGTCGCTGCCGCTGATGTCGCTGGTGCAGTCGCTGCCGCCGCTGCCGCTGCTGTCGCTGGTGCAGTCGCTGCTGTCGCTATCGCTGGTGCAGTCGCTGATGGTGTCGGGTTCCTGCAGTTGGTCGCGGCTCGGAATTTGCTGAGCGCTTTGTCTCGTGAGCGGTTGCGCTTCTCGTTGTTGTGCAGCAGGAGTGATGTCTACTCCCCCCCTTTAAACGCGGACGTCCTCGGTGGCGATGTACAGCCTCTTTTGTGTTGTGGATGGCCTAGGGTTTTCTTTAGGGGCTGCTGGTTCTTCGCTGGTCACCTTTAGGGTTGTTTGGCGACTTTTCCTTCCGATTATGAATCGTGCTAGCAGTATGACTAGCAGAACTATGAGTGTTGCTGACATTTTGAGGTTTGCTGTTATGCTGATGTTGTGACTTTCGTTCAACCGCTCCAGCTCTTTAGTATTGTTTATGTTGACTTCCTTTAACATTTGTAGGGATAATACATCGTCTACTTTTGTTTTTTCTGCCCTTAGTTGCAACAGAGGTGGTGTCGCTTCAACGGGAGTCATGGTCTTTGAGATATAGATGTCATCTCCAACTCTTATAGTTGCGTTTTCAAACTGTACGAGGAACGTCCCCTTCAGGTCCAACTTTTCCATGTCTACTACTGTGGGCAAAAAGTAAGGTGAATTTGTTTGTAAAATGAAAAATCTTTATTTATTCTTCTACATCAATTTCATCCCCTTCGAAGTAATCCCCTCCCGATAAAATACACTTATGCCAACGTTTTTTCCAATCCTCGAAACATGCCAAATAGTCCCTTTCCGGTATAGCCATCAGCGCCTTCTTCGATTCAGCTCTTATCTCCTCAATCGTCTCGAAACGCGTTCCCCGGAGTGGTCTCTTGAGTTTTGGGAATAGGCAGAAGTCACACGGAGCCAAATCAGGCGAATACGGTGGTTGCGGAACGATATGCGTCGAATTTTTGGCGAAATGGTCACGAAGAACGAGTGCAGTGTGAGATGGTGCATTATCGTGATGCAAAAACCAAGAGTTGTTGGCCCATAATTCTGGTCTTCTTAGACGAATTGCTTCACGCAAACGACGCATAACGCTCAAATAATATTCCTTATTAACAGTTTGGCCGGGTGGAAGGAATTCATAGTGCACCACACCACGAAAATTGAAGAAAACTGTCATCATGACCTTGATTTTTGAACGACTTTGACGTGCTCGTTCTCGACCCTCTTTGAAGTCTTTGTACCACTTATAAACATTTTTCTGCGACATGGTAGAATCACCAAAGGCCTTTCGCAACATCCTCAACGTTTCCGCAGCCGAAATTTCATTCCGCAAACAAAATTTGATGGCACTTCTTTGCTCAATTAAATCAGACATTGTAAAAATCGAAACATGCACTCGTGGTCGTTTGGTAAATACAAGCGTAAATATATTACTGATGATGACATTGACATGAAATTTGTCCCAGATGTCATTAGCAGTCCTACCAACTCAAGAAAAAAGAACTAGCCCGAAATGTTAGGCCCGCGAAGTTTAAATTGGAAATTCACCTTACTTTTTGCCCACAGTAGTATTTTGATTGTTCCCACGAAGTCGTTTAACAGGAGCTTGCCGGTGAACAGCTCTTCATGGTTTATTTATTATTTTACATTGTGGTATTTGGTTTCTCAATAGGTGCGTGGTACATTGGTTGTTGCTTAAATCTACTAGGTTATTTCTATTACAAATTATCTTGTCATTATGGGTTTCGCATGGTTCTTTCATTCCTAAAATTTGCTGATTGCATCTTAAAATATTTTTGAATTTTATATCGTTTATTATGTCTCCTACATTTACGGATTTTAATAACATTGGCGCGCATAATTCATTGGAAAATAATGGGATATTGATCATGTACAGGATGTTTTTATTGTTGGTCGCTATTTTTATTTTAGAGAATTCTAATAATTCTTCTGGGTTTATGAATAGTATACCTTCCGTTTCTAGAATATTAGTAATTTTTCTTATTCATAATTCATTGGAAAATAATGGGATATTGATCATGTACAGGATGTTTTTATTGTTGGTCGCTATTTTTATTTTAGAGAATTCTAATAATTCTTCTGGGTTTATGAATAGTATACCTTCCGTTTCTAGAATATTAGTAATTTTTCTTATTTCTACTTCTGACAGGATTAATGAGTTTATGGTGTTAGTTATCGCCCAGTCTTTTGCGTAAGTTAGGTTGTTTAGTTTTTCTTTAAGGGCGTGGATCTTATATTTTAGTGTGGTGGTTTTTTGGCTTTTGACTTCTAGATTATCCTTTTCTGTTTTTATGATTGTGTTTGTTATTTGAGTGATTTGGTTTAGTCTATCGTTTAATACCCTGTTTATTACCATTTGTTTGTTATTATTTTCTAATAGTTCGTTTATTTTGTTTGTAATAATTTCGTGATCATTATGGTCCGGCGTGCCGGCCAACCATTTCCAAGCTGTACCCAAGATTTCTATTGACCTTGTCTTCCTTTGGAATGGCCTGAGCCTTCTGAGGTTTGCGAGGAATGGGTATAGTAAATTAGTTGCCTCTATTTCGTTAACTTGGTTTGATAGGTTATGGTGGTAGCATAGAATCGTTGCCAGAGGCAGCGAGACTCCACAAGGTATTAGCCAAAGGGTCGTCTAATGGAATAGGGCTTCTCAAAAGAGCAGATGGCTCTTTCACTCAAGATCGCAGGGAAGCACTTGAACTTTTATTGCAAGTTCACTTCCCAGGTTCCGTGGCGAACCCAGATCTTTCCAGTCACGTTGACGCCACCTTGTCACCTGACTCACGTGGAGCAAGTCTATCTGGAACCATTTTCGATCCTGAAAAGGTCAAATGGGCTGTAGATTCCTTCGCTCCCTTCAAAGCCCCAGGGGGTGATAAAATCTTTCCAGCCCTTCTCCAAAACAGCCTGGATCATATCCTCGATCCACTGGTCGGCCTAGAGCTAGTCTCATGTGGAGACACATACCCAACTCTTGGAGGAGAGTCAATGTGGTATTCATTCCCAAACAGGGGAATCGTCCTCTTGACCAGCCTAAGTCATATCGGCCGATCAGCCTTACCTCCTTTCCGCTCAATACTGCGGAATGGCTCTTAGACATGCACATTCGGTGCTCTCTGCAGAAAAACAACCCTCTGCACCTCACGAAGTTCGCGTATATAGCCGGTAGATCGGCAGAGGTCGCTCTCCACAAATTGGTGGGTAAAATTGAAAAAGCCTTCGTATCAAAGAACATTGCTTTGTGCTCTTTTCTTGATATAGAGGGTGCTTTCGATAACACCAGCGCAGGAACATCCCCGTCCCATAATCCGGTGGATTGACGCCATGCTCAAACACCGGACTATCTCCTCTACCCTGGACACGACGACCGCCCATATTAGTGCGGTAAAATTGTGTCCCCAGGGAGGGGTCCTATCCCTTTTGTTCTGGCCCCTAGTAGTCGACGAACTACTAATTATACTTGCAGAACAGGGCGTGGAAGCGATTGGCTATGACGACGACCTGGCTCTCGTAGTGAACGGGAACTATGCCAACACCGTGACAGAGTTGATGCAATCAGCTCTAACTTGAATTAATTCGCTTTTATTAATAACTTGAGAAAAAACTGCTCATTTAATATTAGTTTCTTATCTAGATTTAAAAAATTTACTTTTAATATTGGGGGATTAAATCAAACTTCTTTACGAAAATTAATAGCTTTTTCTTCAATTAACCATTTAGGTTGAATATTAAGAGCATTAATAACTAATGAATCATTTTGACTTATATATTTTTATACCCTTGGACCATTGAAAATGGTCAAAAAAGGGTATACTAACTTTGTGAAAATGTATGTAACAGGCAGAAGGAGGCGTCGGAGACCCCATAAAGTATATATATTCTTGCTCAGGATCAATGGCCGAGTCGATTGAGCCATGTCCGTCTGTCCGTCTGTCTGTCTGTCTGGATGAACGCGTCGATCTCAGCTATTACAAAAGCTAGGGACACCAAATTTACCATGAAGATTCCTGTATACCATACGCAGATCAAGTTTATTTTCAATTTGGAATAATACGCCAACCGCCCCCACAAATCGCCAATTTTGGTTTACATTGCTATTTACATTCGAAGTACTCATTTCTTAACGTTGTGCTTTAGCATATATAGAGATAAATACTATATGAACTTATTCTCCAAATTGCAGTCCGATCGGACAATAAACACTGAAGTTATTAGATAAACCATTTCGACCCTTCGACCAGCAAAGAAGTTGTCGATGACGTCAGAACTAAATTACTTGTGCATGAAAGAAAAGGACAAACGATGCGAGCGCGAAGCGCGAGCTGTTTCTCGACTCTTCTTTTCCATGCACATTTCAATTACCGAAAATACATGTGCATAAATATATGCTAACACTGAACCAATGGCGTATAGATGAATATGAATGTATGCAAGCAGTTGCATGCATGTGTCCATATTCATAATATTCAAAATATGCGTACGTGCAGCTATGATTATTATTTAATAATTTATATTTTAGGGTCAATAAAAAATACAAAACCATAAAATGCAATTATATAAATATTAATTTTGATTACTCGATATATTGCAAGTTATCGATATTGGCCAATTCAAAATTTATAAAGTAATTCCGATATATACTGCTCACACCGATATATACTGCTTACGATTAGTATTATACATTTAAATACTTTTTATGGCAACATACGTCCAAGCTAAATAAACTAATAGCCTTCAAAGCTATAAATATAGGATTCCCTTTAAGCCTTAGTAATACTTACTCCTTCAAAATTGCATTTTGATGTCATTGTTGACTAAAGCCTAATTTATTAAGAAGAATAATTCTTATAAATAGATTTACAATCTATCGTCTATTTTCAGCCACTTAATCGCGACAATGATTATTTTCAACAAATCATAAAGATATTGGTACATTATATTTTATTTTTGGAGCTTGAGCGGGTATAGTAGGAACATCATTTAGAATTCTTATTCGAGCTGAATTAGGACATCCTGGAGCATTAATGTAGGTTCCGCTTTTAGTGTATGTTCAGGTACCAGCATGAAAATGTGATAATACTGCACTGAACTGCACGGCACTGTACCGCTGTACAGTGCAAGTGCTAGCAGGAACAAGATGTTGTCCCATGCAGCGATCCCTTATCTGTGTTTACGACCGGCTACAATATTTAATGACCTCACGTACACACATGTTTACGATAGCATATAAATTAACTTTTGAGTTGATTTTGAGTTCAAAAAATAATGTGTCTTTTTCGATGGGTTTTTTAATTAGAACTAACTTATCACAAAAAGAGTTTATCATAGGAAGGCTGCTGCTGTAGGGAGTCGCCGCCGTCGCTGCCGCTGATGTCGCTGGTGCAGTCGCTGCCGCCGCTGCCGCTGCTGTCGCTGGTGCAGTCGCTGCTGTCGCTATCGCTGGTGCAGTCGCTGATGGTGTCGGGTTCCTGCAGTTGGTCGCGGCTCGGAATTTGCTGAGCGCTTTGTCTCGTGAGCGGTTGCGCTTCTCGTTGTTGTGCAGCAGGAGTGATGTCTACTCCCCCCCCCTTTAAACGCGGACGTCCTCGGTGGCGATGTACAGCCTCTTTTGTGTTGTGGATGGCCTAGGGTTTTCTTTAGGGGCTGCTGGTTCTTCGCTGGTCACCTTTAGGGTTGTTTGGCGACTTTTCCTTCCGATTATGAATCGTGCTAGCAGTATGACTAGCAGAACTATGAGTGTTGCTGACATTTTGAGGTTTGCTGTTATGCTGATGTTGTGACTTTCGTTCAACCGCTCCAGCTCTTTAGTATTGTTTATGTTGACTTCCTTTAACATTTGTAGGGATAATACATCGTCTACTTTTGTTTTTTCTGCCCTTAGTTGCAACAGAGGTGGTGTCGCTTCAACGGGAGTCATGGTCTTTGAGATATAGATGTCATCTCCAACTCTTATAGTTGCGTTTTCAAACTGTACGAGGAACGTCCCCTTCAGGTCCAACTTTTCCATGTCTACTACTGTGGGCAAAAAGTAAGGTGAATTTGTTTGTAAAATGAAAAATCTTTATTTATTCTTCTACATCAATTTCATCCCCTTCGAAGTAATCCCCTCCCGATAAAATACACTTATGCCAACGTTTTTCCAATCCTCGAAACATGCCAAATAGTCCCTTTCCGGTATAGCCATCAGCGCCTTCTTCGATTCAGCTCTTATCTCCTCAATCGTCTCGAAACGCGTTCCCCGGAGTGGTCTCTTGAGTTTTGGGAATAGGCAGAAGTCACACGGAGCCAAATCAGGCGAATACGGTGGTTGCGGAACGATATGCGTCGAATTTTTGGCGAAATGGTCACGAAGAACGAGTGCAGTGTGAGATGGTGCATTATCGTGATGCAAAAACCAAGAGTTGTTGGCCCATAATTCTGGTCTTCTTAGACGAATTGCTTCACGCAAACGACGCATAACGCTCAAATAATATTCCTTATTAACAGTTTGGCCGGGTGGAAGGAATTCATAGTGCACCACACCACGAAAATTGAAGAAAACTGTCATCATGACCTTGATTTTTGAACGACTTTGACGTGCTCGTTCTCGACCCTCTTTGAAGTCTTTGTACCACTTTTTTGTTTATACATTTTTCTGCGACATGGTAGAATCACCAAAGGCCTTTCGCAACATCCTCAACGTTTCCGCAGCCGAAATTTCATTCCGCAAACAAAATTTGATGGCACTTCTTTGCTCAATTAAATCAGACATTGTAAAAATCGAAACATGCACTCGTGGTCGTTTGGTAAATACAAGCGTAAATATATTACTGATGATGACATTGACATGAAATTTGTCCCAGATGTCATTAGCAGTCCTACCAACTCAAGAAAAAAGAACTAGCCCGAAATGTTAGGCCCGCGAAGTTTAAATTGGAAATTCACCTTACTTTTTGCCCACAGTAGTATTTTGATTGTTCCCACGAAGTCGTTTAACAGGAGCTTGCCGGTGAACAGCTCTTCATGGTTTATTTATTATTTTACATTGTGGTATTTGGTTTCTCAATAGGTGCGTGGTACATTGGTTGTTGCTTAAATCTACTAGGTTATTTCTATTACAAATTATCTTGTCATTATGGGTTTCGCATGGTTCTTTCATTCCTAAAATTTGCTGATTGCATCTTAAAATATTTTTGAATTTTATATCGTTTATTATGTCTCCTACATTTACGGATTTTAATAACATTGGCGCGCATAATTCATTGGAAAATAATGGGATATTGATCATGTACAGGATGTTTTTATTGTTGGTCGCTATTTTTATTTTAGAGAATTCTAATAATTCTTCTGGGTTTATGAATAGTATATCTTCCGTTTCTAGAATATTAGTAATTTTTCTTATTTCTACTTCTGACAGGATTAATGAGTTTATGGTGTTAGTTATCGCCCAGTCTTTTGCGTAAGTTAGGTTGTTTAGTTTTTCTTTAAGGGCGTGGATCTTATATTTTAGTGTGGTGGTTTTTTGGCTTTTGACTTCTAGATTATCCTTTTCTGTTTTTATGATTGTGTTTGTTATTTGAGTGATTTGGTTTAGTCTATCGTTTAATACCCTGTTTATTACCATTTGTTTGTTATTATTTTCTAATAGTTCGTTTATTTTGTTTGTAATAATTTCGTGATCATTATGGTCCGGCGTGCCGGCCAACCATTTCCAAGCTGTACCCAAGATTTCTATTGACCTTGTCTTCCTTTGGAATGGCCTGAGCCTTCTGAGGTTTGCGAGGAATGGGTATAGTAAATTAGTTGCCTCTATTTCGTTAACTTGGTTTGATAGGTTATGGTGGTAGCATAGAATCGTTGCCAGAGGCAGCGAGACTCCACAAGGTATTAGCCAAAGGGTCGTCTAATGGAATAGGGCTTCTCAAAAGAGCAGATGGCTCTTTCACTCAAGATCGCAGGGAAGCACTTGAACTTTTATTGCAAGTTCACTTCCCAGGTTCCGTGGCGAACCCAGATCTTTCCAGTCACGTTGACGCCACCTTGTCACCTGACTCACGTGGAGCAAGTCTATCTGGAACCATTTTCGATCCTGAAAAGGTCAAATGGGCTGTAGATTCCTTCGCTCCCTTCAAAGCCCCAGGGGGTGATAAAATCTTTCCAGCCCTTCTCCAAAACAGCCTGGATCATATCCTCGATCCACTGGTCGGCCTAGAGCTAGTCTCATGTGGAGACACATACCCAACTCTTGGAGGAGAGTCAATGTGGTATTCATTCCCAAACAGGGGAATCGTCCTCTTGACCAGCCTAAGTCATATCGGCCGATCAGCCTTACCTCCTTTCCGCTCAATACTGCGGAATGGCTCTTAGACATGCACATTCGGTGCTCTCTGCAGAAAAACAACCCTCTGCACCTCACGAAGTTCGCGTATATAGCCGGTAGATCGGCAGAGGTCGCTCTCCACAAATTGGTGGGTAAAATTGAAAAAGCCTTCGTATCAAAGAACATTGCTTTGTGCTCTTTTCTTGATATAGAGGGTGCTTTCGATAACACCAGCGCAGGAACATCCCCGTCCCATAATCCGGTGGATTGACGCCATGCTCAAACACCGGACTATCTCCTCTACCCTGGACACGACGACCGCCCATATTAGTGCGGTAAAATTGTGTCCCCAGGGAGGGGTCCTATCCCTTTTGTTCTGGCCCCTAGTAGTCGACGAACTACTAATTATACTTGCAGAACAGGGCGTGGAAGCGATTGGCTATGACGACGACCTGGCTCTCGTAGTAAACGGGAACTATGCCAACACCGTGACAGAGTTGATGCAATCAGCTCTGAACACGGTCAGTAGTTGGTGCGAAGATGTAGGTCTTAGCATCAATCCGCAAAAGGCAATCATTGTTCCCTTCACTAAGCGATACTCTATTGACATTGGTCAGTTACACATTGGCGGCTCTCCTGTGGACCTTTCCAACGAAGTCAAATATCTAGGGGTAACCCTTGATAAACGACTAAACTGGAACTCCCACATACACAACACTCTATCAAAGGCTACTCATGCCATGTGGGCATGCAGAATACTCTTTGGTAGAATGTGGGGTCTCAAATCCTGTACCATTCGGTGGCTATTTGAGATGATGGTAAGACCGATCGTAACCTACGCTGCTATTGTGTGGTAGCCTAAGGTTACGCAGCAATGGAATCGATTTTGAATCTGACTCCGCTGCACATCCGCATAAAAGAAGTTGCAGCCATGAGCCTTCTTAGAATAAAGCTTCAATCTGGGCTTCTAGCTACCGAATCAGGTCATGCTAGCTTAATCAAAGATATTCCTGGCTTAGAGATCTGCACCAGATCAGATTCTATGACCAAGGAACTCTTCTTTGGGGCGAAATTTAGAACCCTCATCCCGAACTGTAGGGACTGGGATGCTAGCAACCCCATCAGAGACCCCAATGGTATACATTGGTACACCGACGGTTCAAAGACTGATCAGAGGGTTGGAGCTGGGATATATGGTCCCAACTCCAAAACCTCGATTGCTATGGGCAACTGGCCCACAGTTTTCCAATCAGAGGTTCACGCCATCGAGTTCTGCTACCGTCTTATCCTTGAGAAGGGGATTAAAGGAGCGAACATATACATCTTCTCGGACAGCCAAGCAGCCATACTAGCCCAGGCTAAAGAGCTCACCAATCCCACAGTTGATCGAAGGACCAAGCTACTCTCTAGGAGAGACCTTTACCTCCTTGTTGGCTACCTACCTACCACCACTTGGTGAACTATCACCTTACTTGTCCTCGGATGCGGAGTGCAGGCTCTGCAAAGAGGACGACGAATCTTCCAAACACATTCTATGTGACTGTCCGGCCTTGGTATGGAC
The DNA here is from genome assembly GCA_018904035.1 of Zaprionus ornatus. Taxonomy (NCBI): domain Eukaryota; kingdom Metazoa; phylum Arthropoda; class Insecta; order Diptera; family Drosophilidae; genus Zaprionus; species Zaprionus ornatus. The sequence continues at coordinate 130,335 of JAEIFZ010000304.1, read as the reverse complement.
AAGGAGGAAACATCTGCACGTGGAATTCACAACTCCCGAGCATATAGTCCGTTCCTCGACGAAAGATCTGTTATGCTTCATTAGGGAAGCAGAACAGCTTTTGTCATGATAGGGAGAGCATTCTAGGTACAAAAGATCTTCATGGTCGCAGTGCCTCGCGCCTTCTCCGCTGGGAGACTCCCTCTTTTATAATAATAATAATAATAATTTCCATTTATTCAAAACTTACAGCGTTGATCTTAGTCTGAAGACGGATCATTTGTTCGGCTCACATTCGCGAAGAATACGTAAGTGGCGCAGCCGGTAGGATGATACATTATTGATGAGATAGAAACCCTATTCAATTCTTCAATTATCATCCGCTAAAGAACTTTCGCAAATCGCGTCGGTAACATCGGTTCACAGTGAAAAACCAACGGTGTACCTAAAACCACAAAGTGATTGTGAACGTGAAACAACTTAAAATTATAGAAATTTTAAGAAGACGCCTTTGAATTCGCTAAGCAGTAAATCTACAAAAGGTTACTCAAATCAGAGCGAAATAGCTAAGTGCGCAACTCAACAAAACATAAGCTAACCAAAAAACTAACTAAACTAAACTACAACTAAGGGAAAACACAAACCCTATCCAACACACAAACCAATTGTGAAAACACAAACCAACAGCGAAAACACAAACCATATCCAATACACAAACCAATAGTGAAAACGTAAACCAACAGCGAATACATAAACCTTATCAAATACACGAACATTATTCAAAACACCAACCAACAGTAAATACATAAACCAACAACGAATACACGAACATTATCCAAAACACAAACCAACAAAAAATACATAAACCAACAACAAATACTTAAACCTACAGTATCAACGCTAGCCCCTGTAATAAATACTATCCGACTCAAATATGAAACAGGTCGAAAGACAGTCGAAATTTCTAAATTTCTTTAATCAAAAAAAAATTAATTAATGCGACTATAAGAAATTTATTAATTTTTAAAATTAATAAAAATTCACACAAGAATTTAACTACAAATGAAATTAAAAACAAATTTTTAAACCAAAATAAAACTTTTAAAAGTTAATTCTATTTTAATTTTAAAAATTTAAGTTTTTTAAATTTATAATAAAGTTTAATTAAATTTAAATTTAAAAATTTTATTGATTTAAATAATTTTTATTAATCAAATAATCTGAAATTTTATAAATAAAAATCTATAAATTATTATATTAATTTTATATTAATAAGTAATATAAATATATATAAATATTTAATATATTATTATATGGTTAATAATTAAAACAAATAAAATATAATTAAAAATATAAACATATTAATTAAACATTTATTATATAATATTTTATCTTTACATTCTTTTGTTTTATAAATATATAATTTATATATAAGATATTATATATTTTGATATTTATATATATGTAAATTATTTTATAATATATATATATATATATAGAAAAATTACTATATTTTATTATTACCTTAAAAAAATTTTTAAAATTAATAAATGTATAATTTAAAAAAAAAACAATAAAAAAAAATTGGGGTAAAATAATTAAGGAATTGACTAATAAAAAGGATTATCTTGATAGAGTAAATCATGTGGAACCCCACATTCATTAAATTTTATTATATTTAATAGAATTAAACTATTTCTAAAAGTATCAAAAACTTTTGTGCATCATACACCAAAACATAAAAAGATAAGCTAATTAAGCTACTGGGCTCATACCCCATTTATAAAGGTTTTAATACTTTTCTTTCTAATTTTTAATTCTTAAAAAATGTTGGTTCTTTAATTACAGTAACATCTAATTCTTGATTAGGAGCTTGAATAGGATTAGAAATTAATTTGTTATCTTTCATTCCTAAGAAAAAACCATAATAATTTCAAATCAACTGAAGCTTCATTAAAATATTTTTTAACTCAAGCTTTAGCATCTAGAGTTTTATTATTTTCTGTTATTTTACTAATATTAAAAAATCACATAAATAGAGAAATTAATGAATCATTTACTTCAATAATTTTACTATCAGCACTTTTATTAAAAAGAGGGCTGTTCCATTTCATTTTTGATTTCCTAATTTAATAGAAGCTCTAACTTGAACTAATTCGCTTTTATTAATAACTTGACAAAAAACTGCTCATTTAATATTAATTTCTTATCTAGATTTAAAAAATTTACTTTTAATATTGGGGGATTAAATCAAACTTCTTTACGAAAATTAAAAGGTTTTTCTTCAATTAACCATTTAGGTTGAATATTAAGAGCATTAATAACTAATGAATCATTTTGACTTATATATTTTTTATTTTATTCTTTTTTATCTTTTATTTTAGTTTATATATTTAATTTATTTAAATTATTTCATTTAAATCAATTATTTTCTTGATTTACCAATATAACAATTTTAAAATTTACTTTATTAATAAATTATTGATCTTTAGGAGGTCTTCCCCCATTATTAGGATTTTTACCAAAGTGAATTGTAATTGAACAAATAACTTTTAATGGGCAATATTTTTAATTATTTATTTTAATAATATCTACATAAATAACTTTATTTTTTTATTTACGAATCAGTTATTCTGCATTTGTATCAAATTATTATGAATGTAATTTTATTTTCATTTCTTATTATAATAAATTTAATATAAAATTATACTTAATTTTAACATTTTTTTCTATTTTTGGATTATTTTTTATTTCTATATTTTATTTTATTTTTTAAGGCTTTAAGCTAAATAAACTAACTAACTAACTAGCGACACTGATTATTTTCAACAAATCATAAAGATATTGGTACATTATATTTTATTTTTGGAGCTTGAGCGGGTATAGTAGGAACATCATTTAGAATTCTTATTCGAGCTGAATTAGGACATCCTGGAGCATTAATGTAGGTTCCGCTTTTAGTGTATGTTCAGGCACCAGCATGAAAATGTGATAATACTGCACTGAACTGCACAAGATGTTGTCCCATGCAGCGATCCCTTATCTGTGTTTACGACCGGCTACAATATTTTATTACCTCACGTACACACATGTTTACGATAGCATATAAATTAACTTTTGAGTTGATTTCGAGTTCAAAAAATAATATGTCTAATATGTATCGATCGGGTTTTTAATTAGAACTAACTTATCACAAAAAGAGTTTATCATAGGAAGGCTGCTGCTGTAGGGAGTCGCCGCCGTCGCTGCCGCTGTTGTCGCTGGTGCCGTTGCTGCCGCCGCTGCCGCTGCTGTCGCTGGTGCAGTCGCTGCCGCCGCTGCCGCTGCTGTCGCTGGTGCAGTCGCTGCTGTCGCTGTCGCTGGTGCAGTCGCTGATGGTGTCGGGTTCCTGCAGTTGGTCGCGGCTCGGAATTTGCTGACCAAGCGCGTGGCGGGTGTTTAGGCTACGTTGGTCAGCAGTCCCACGGTTTTGAGAATGCTGCACGTTGCTTATGTAACTTTGTCTCGTGAGCGGTTGCGCTTCTCGTTGTTGTGCAGCAGGAGTGATGTCTACTCCCCCCCCTTTAAACGCAGACATCCTCGGTCGCGATGTACAGCCTCTTTTGTGTTGTGGATGGCCTAGGGTTTTCTTTAGGGGCTGCTGGTTCTTCGCTGGTCACCTTGAGGGTTGTTTAGCGACTTTTCCTTCCGATTATGAATCGTGCTAGCAGTACGATTAGCAGAACTATGAGTGTTGCTGACATTTTGAGGTTTGCTGTTATGCTGATGTTGTGACTTCCGTTTAACCGCTCCAGCTCTTTAGTATTGTTTATGTTGACTTCCTTTAACATTTGTAGGGATAATACTTCGTCTACCTTTGTTTTTTCTGCCATTAGTTGCAACAGAGGTGGTGTCGCTTCAACGGGAGTCATGGTCTTTGAGATATAGATGTCATCTCCAACTCTTATAGTTGCGTTTTCAAACTGTACGAGGAATGTCCCCTTCAGGTCCATCTTTTCCATGTCTATTTCGATTGTTCCCACGAAGTCGTTTAACAGGAGCGTGCCGGTGAACAGCTCTTCATGGCTTATTTATTATTTTACATTGTGGTATTTGGTTTCTCAATAGGTGCGTGGTACATTGGTCGTTGCTTAAATCTACTCGGTTATTTCTATTACAAATTATCTTGTCATCATGGGTTTCGCATGGTTCTTTCATTCCTAAAATTTGCTGATTGTATCTTAAAATATTTTTGAATTTTATATCGTTTATTATGTCTCCTACATTTACGGATTTTAATAACATTGGGGCGCATAATTCATTGGAAAATAATGGGATATTGATCATGTACAGGATGTTTTTATTGTTGGTCGCTATTTTTATTTTAGAGAATTCAAATAATTCTTCTGGGTTTATGAATAGTATATATTCCGTTTCTAGAATATTAGTAATTTTTCTTATTTCTACTTCTGACAGGATTAATGAGTTTATGGTGTTAGTTTTCGCCCAGTCTATTGCGTAAATTAGGTTATTTAGTTTTTTTTTAAGGGCGTGGATCTTATATTTTAGTGTGGTGGTTTTTTGGCTTTTGACTTTTAGATTATCGTTTTCCGTTTTTATGATTGTGTTTGTTATTTGAGTGATTTGGTTTAGTCTATCGTTTAATACCCTGTTTATTACCATTTGTTTGTTATTATTTTCTAATAGTTCGTTTATTTTGTTTGTAATAATTTCGTGATCATTATGGTCCGGCGTGCCGGCAAAACCATTTCCAAGCTGTACCCTAGATTTCTATTGACCTTGTCTTCCTTTGGAATGGCCTGAGCCTTCTGAGGTTTGCCTCTGCTTTCGAAAGTTCGAATGCGAGGAATGGGTATAGTAAATTAGTTGCCTCTATTTCGTTAACTTGGTTTGATAGGTTATGGAACGCTTTTTCGTATTCTTCCACGTCAAATACGTGAATGATCTTGAATGTGCCGTTTTGAATTGCTGCGATGCCTGTTTTGATGGGTATCAGCTGTGAGTGTGAATAGTCTAGTATGGTCGTGATGCCAAAACATGTTGGCAAGAAAAGTAACCTGGAAGAATATCATGTTTTTATATTATTTTTATGAACCACTTTTCCTGAACGAGTTTTAATGGTTGTGTTTCTGTCTTCTGCAACTATTTTTTTTTTCTATTTTGGCGACAATTTGGAACTTAACCTTTTATCGATCCTAACATAGACTACGTCACCTTCGTTGTATACTTATATGGGAGATTTCTTTTGATTGTGGTATAGGATAGTTTCTTCTTGTTTATTTTTCAGATTTTGAATGACCTCTTTGCATGCCGAATATAGTGTTTGGGGGTCTGTGATTTGTCGGTGGCCGAAAAATATGTCTATTGGTTTTGCTTTAGTGGTTGAGTGGACAGATGCATTGTACTCCTGAACGGCTTTGAAGATTATTTCTTCGAATGTAGCCGTGCCAGAGTCTTTGCTTAAGCATCTCATGATCTCTGTTAGAGTTGAGTGGAATCTCTCGACTTGGCCGTTACTGGTGGATGAATAAGGTGGTGTTGTGTAGACGGTAGCTTTTAGCTGTTCTTGCAGCAAAAATTTTATGTTGGCGGAGTTAAATGCTTTCTCGTTGTCCATAACGATCAATTTAGGCATACCAAAGGCTATCATGATTTCCCTTAGCGGGTGTTTCAAGTCTTCTGAAGCTTTTGATTTTAGCAATTTGATTTGGGCGTATTTAGAAAATTTGTCTATGGCTGTGAGTACCAATTGTTTCTGTGTGGTGTAGATGTCTATATGGACGACCTGGCCGGGATAAGTGGGTTTCGGAGTTGGTTGGATTTCTCCATTGTTAGGGTGTCTGTCATACTTGGACAATTTGCAAGTTTCGCATGCCTTCGCTGTCGCTTCAGTTTTTTTCCTGAGGCTTGGGAAAAAGAACTTGCTCATTATTTGTAATTTGTTTTCTACTGCGTTCCTATGTGCCCCCATATGCTCTTTCGCTACTATGTCGTCCTGTTCGTCTTTTTCAGTTATGTCTTTCACCTGTTTTTGTGTGTACCTGACCTTATACCCACTGAAATGAATCGGATAGATGTTCTGTATTTTTCCCATGATTCTCTCTGCGGTAAGTAGGCCATCTAGTCGATCCTTAAGGATCCGAATTAGTTCTGCTTCTGAATAATCTTTCCTCTTGACGATATGTCGGTGGTAAGTGGGGAAAGGTATGGAGAATTCTTCGGACTCCTCTTCTGAGGTTAGCAGTAGTAACTGGTTTTTGAAAACGTTGATCGGTACATTTTCTACCGGTATCAGGTTATGTGAAGAGCTCTGATCGCTGTGAATTGTGGATGTTGTGGAATTCACTTGCGTACCTACTGGAATTCTAGACAGGGCGTCTGCCACTACGTTGGAGGTACCTGGTTTGTATCTAAGCTCGTGATTATACTCTTCCAAGTAGCTCTTCCAGCGTTTTAGTTTCGAATTGTTATTTTTTGCGACACCTTGGTAGTACCGTATAGGTACATACGCAAACTCTGAAGAGTCCATACTATCGCTAACATTTCTTTTTCATTTGCAGCGTAGTTTTCTTTGGTCTTCGTTAGAGTGCGCCGATAGCATAATTTGATGCATCTGTGGTTAGTTGGAACTCTTTGTTGAAGTTGGGGTAGGACAAAATGACGTCTTGAGATGCTAAAGTTCGTCTTATTTTACTGAACGCATCTAGTGCTTCCTTATCCAATTCTATTTTAGTTCTGTTGGATATGTTTTGGGCGTCGGTGTTCGCCTTTAAGTAGACTTGTAAGTGGTTTAGCTAACTTCGCGAAATCGCGAATGAATCTTCTATAGTAGCTGGCTAGTCCCAAGAATGACCTTAATTCCCTTAAAGTTTTTGGGACTGGAAGTTCTTCGATCGTTTTCACTTTTCCAGGATTTGTTTTAATGCCATGCTTAGAAATAGTGAACCCTAAGAAATCGACTTCTTCTTTGGAGAATTCGCACTTATCTATTTGGACTTTCATGTTGGCCTTACTTAGCGTTTCGAATATGGTAAATAGGTGTGAGGCGTGTTCGGACTCGGACTGTCTAAAGACTATGATATCATTGATATACACGTAGCATATTTTATCTACGTGGTCTCGTAAAATATCGTCCAGCGCTCTGTGGAATATTGATGGCGAGTTCTTGAGGCCGAAAGGTAAGCGGGTAAACTCGTATTTTCCGCCGTTTATTGAGAATGCCGTCTTTTCTATGTCATTTGCTTTTAAGGGGATCTGATGGAACCCACTTTTTAGATCTAAAACTGAGAAATATTTGTTGTCGCCTAATTGTGCGATTATTTATCCGATCTCGGGGATAGGGTACCTATCCGAAATGGTGACAGAGTTCAATTTTCGATAGTCTATGACTATCCTATACTTCTTCTCTCCAGACGCATCAGCCTTCTTGGGGACTATCCATACTGGAGCGTTGTATGGTGACCGTGAAGGTCTTACGATGCCATCTAGTAGCAATTGATTCATTTGTTTTTCGACCTCTGGTCTCAATGAGGCGGGGTATGGGTAGTGTTTACTATACACCGGTAAATCCGATGAAGTTCTTATCTCTCCTTTTACCTGGGTGGTGTACGTTAGTTTTTTGTCGGGTTCAGCAAATAAGTCAGCGTGTTTCTTGATGATTGAGTCCATGAGTTCTTTCTGTTTTTCAGTCATATGCTCGGTTCTTACTCTGATGTTGTTTACTGCCTGAGTGGGCAGCTGTTTAATGTTTACTCTATAACCCCCGTTTATGATCAAAAGGTCATTTCTAACATCAATGACAGCGTTGAGCCGTTTTAAAGTGTCGTTTCCTATTATGCCATGGAATGTTTTGAGAGTGGGGAGCAGAAAAAATCGAATTGGGGTATGATCTTTGTTGAACAGGTGGAGGAAGGTGTGGTGGGTGATTTTTGTTTGAGCGCCCACAGAGTTTGCATAGAAAGGGTGTTCATTTAACTTAGGATTCGTTACTAGTTTTGTCTGTAGGTAGTTTTGGTTGGGTCCTGTATCTATTAGAAACTTGAAAATCTTTCCGTCCTTCGTACCACAATTGATGTAGGGTAACGAAGAACTGTTTAATCTAAAAAATTGACATCGGCTACATCTACGGACACGGCAGTATACTCTTGTTCATTTTCCTCCGTTAACGCGCCTGCTAGCTCCGCTGCCCCTTGCTGCTCGACATACTCGTAATAAGCTTGCTCGGCCATTTCCGGGGGCATTTCATATTCGGATTCCCTAAATGGCTTTGGCTCTCCAGTGGTAACGTGAAATTGCCTCTGGTATTTTGACATGGGACCAGACTGTTCTTGAGGAGGGGGACGTTTCCCAGCTAATTCATTACCCTGTGGTCTATTCATGTAGTCGATTTGTTTCGATCGGACAGAGTGATCGACTTCCATGGGTACCGGTTTTGGGTGTGGTTTCGGTGCCGTTGGTCGTAGAGGTGCTATTTGCTGTTGGCCCTGTGTGGGTAATTGCATTCGATATGGGATATAGGAGTTTTGTGGCGATGGTCTATAGGGTTGGAATGCAGTGTTTTGATTGGTATCGTTCGGAGGCGTTAAATGTTGATATATTGCTGGTCTCGGGGAGTGATAAAGTCGTGGGTCAAAGTTCCTCCATTGCGTGGAACTGGCATTCTATAACGGTTTTTGGGTTGCTAGCCTAATTATTTGGCTTGGCGGTAAAGGTGGGTGCTGTTGTCTAATCCTTGGCGCAAATGAATTTCTTTGCTCCTGTTTTTCTACTAGACCACACAAATGCAATGCATGGCTCAGATCTCTCGGTTCCTTTATGGCTAATCACCATTAAGGCCTCTCACAAATGTGTCGAGTGCCTTGCCTCGGTAGTTATTGGTTAAAGCTCTAATGACCTCTGGTGACTCCTCATGGGCTCCGATTTGATTCAAAATCAATGAGAGCTGATGGTAGACTGCCTGATAAAATTCTGAAATGGTCATGCGACCTTGGCTTAGCGAGAACATCTGATACTCGAGAGTTTTAAGATCTTGTTTATCAGCATAGTGTGCCGTAAGAAACTTTGAAATGGCCTTCCAATTCATTGGCGTATTGTAAGATTCTAGAACCCATGATTCTCTCTGCGGTAAGTAGGCCATCTAGTCGATCCTTAAGGATCCGAATTAGTTCTGCTTCTGAATAATCTTTCCTCTTGACGATATGTCGGTGGTAAGTAGGGAAAGGTATAGAGAATTCTTCGGACTCCTCTTCTAAGGTTAGCAGTAGTAACTGGTTTTTGAAAACGTTGATCGGTACATTTTCTACCGGTATCAGGTTATGTGAAGAGCTCTGATCGCTGTGAATTGTGGATGTTGTGGAATACACTTGCGTACCTACTGGAATTCTAGACAGGGCGTCTGCCACTACGTTGGAGGTACCTGGTTTGTATCTAACCTCGTGATTATACTCTTCCAAGTAGCTCTTTCAGCGTTTCAGTTTCGAATTGTTATTTTTTGCGCTCAGAGCAAAGGTTAGCTGGTGGTCGGGGTATATCACACCCTTGGTAGTACCGTATAGGTACATACGCAAACTCTGAAGAGCCCATACTATCGCTAACATTTCTTTTTCATTTGCAGCGTAGTTTTCTTTGGTCTTCGTTAGAGTGCGGGAAATAAACGTGATGGGACGAGAGTCTTGTTCGAGGACTGCGCCGATAGCATAATTTGATGCATCTGTGGTTAGTTGGAACTCTTTGATGAAGTTGGGGTAGGACAAAATGACATCTTGAGATGCTAAAGTTCTTCTTATTTTACTGAACGCATCTAGTGCTTCCTTATCCGATTCTATTTTAGTTCTGTTGGATATGTTTTCGCCTTTAAGTAGACTTGTAAGTGGTTTAGCTAACTTCGCGAAATCGCGAATTAATCTTTTATAGTAGCTGGCTAGTCCCAAGAATGACCTTAATTCCCTTAAAGTTTTTGGGACTGGAAGTTCTTCGATCGTTTTCACTTTTCCAGGATTTGTTTTAATGCCATGCTTAGAAATAGTGAACCCTAAGAAATCGACTTCTTCTTTGGAGAATTCGCACTTATCTATTTGGACTTTCATGTTGGCCTTACTTAGCGATTCGAATATGGTAAATAGGTGTGAGGCGTGTTCGGACTCGGACTGTCTAAAGACTATGATATCATTGATATACACGTAGCATATTTTGCCTACGTGGTCTCGTAAAATATCGTCCAGCGCTCTCTGGAATATTGATGGCGAGTTCTTGAGGCCGAAAGGTAAGCGGGTGAACTCGTATTTTCCGCCGTTTATTGAGAATGCCGTCTTTTCTATGTCATTTGCTTTTAAGGGGATCTGATGGAACCCAGTTTTTAGATCTAAAACTGAGAAAAATTTGTTGTCGCCCAATTGTGCGATTATTTCTCCGATCTCGGGGATAGGGTACCTATCCGAAATGGTGACAGAGTTCAATTTTCGATAGTCTATGACTATCCTATACTTCTTCTCTCCAGACGCATTAGCCTTCTTGGGGACTATCCATATTGGAGCGTTGTATGGTGAGCGTGAAGGTCTTACGATGCCATCTAGTAGCAATTGATTAATTTGTTTTTCGACCTCTGGTCTCAATGAGGCGGTGTATTGGTAGTGTTTACTATACTCCGGTAAATCCGATGAAATTTTTATCTCTCCTTTTACATGGGTGGTGTACGTTAGTTTTTTTCGGGTTCAGCAAATAAGTCAGCGTGTTTCTTGATGATTGAGTCCATGAGTCCATTCTGCTTTTCAGTCATATGCTCGGTTCTTACTCTGATGTTGTTTACTGCCTGAGTGGGCAGCTGTTTAATGTTTACTCTATAACCCCCGTTTATGATCAAAAGGTCATTTCTAACATCAATGACAGCGTTGAGCCGTTTTAAAGTGTCGTTTCCTATTATGCCATGGAATGTTTTGAGAGTGGGGAGCAAAAAAAATCGAATTGGGGTATGATCTTTGTTGAACAGGTAAAGGAAGGTGTGGTGGGTGTTTTTTGTTTGACCGCCCACAGAGTTTGCATAGAAAGGGTGTTTATTTAACTCAGGGTTCGTTACTAGATTTGTTTGTAGGTAGTTTTGGTTGGATCCTGTATCTATTAGAAACTTGAAAATCTTTCCGTCCTTCGTACCACAATTGATGTAGGGTAACGAAGAGCTTTTTAATCTAAAAAATTGACATCGGCTACATCTACGGACACGGTAGTATACTCCTGTTCGTTTTCCTCCGTTAACGCGCCTGCTAACTCCGCTGCCCCTTGCTGTTCGATATACTCGTAATAAGCTTGCTCGGACATTTCCGGGGGCATTTCATATTTCGATTCCCTATCTGGCTCTGGCTCTCCAGTGGTAACGTGAAATTGCCTCTGGTATTTGGACACGGGACCAGACTGGTCTTGAGGAGGGGGACGTTCCCCGGCTAATTCATTACCCTGTGGTCTATTCATGTAGTCGACTTGTTTCGATCGGACAGAGTGATCGACTTCCATGGGTACCAGTTTTTGGTGTGGTTTCGGTGCCGTTGGTTGTAGAGGTGCTATTTGCTGTTGGCCCTGTGTGGGTAACTGCATTCGATATGGGATATAGGAGTTTTGTGGCGATGGTCTATAGGGTTGGAAAGCAGTGTTTTGATTGGTATCGTTCGAAGGCGTTAAATGTTGATATATTGCTTGTCTCGGGGAGTGATAAAGTCGTGGGTCAAAGTTCCTCCATTGCGTGGAACTGGCATTCTATAACGGTTTTTGGGTTGCTAGCCTAATTATTTGGCTTGGCGGTAAAGGTGGGGGCTGTTGTCTAATCCTTGGCGCAAATGAATTTCTTTGCTCCTGTTTTTCTACTAGACCACACAAATGCAATGCATGGCTCAGATCTCTCGGTTCCTTTATGGCTAATCACCATTAAGGCCTCTCACAAATGTGTCGAGTGCCTTGCCTCGGTAGTTATTGGTTAAAGCTCTAATGACCTCTGGTGACTCCTCATGGGCTCCGATTTGATTCAAAATCAATGAGAGCTGATGGTAGACTGCCTGATAAAATTCTGAAATGGTCATGCGACCTTAACTTAGCGAGAACATCTGATACTCGAGAGTTTTAAGATCTTGTTTATCAGCATAGTGTGCCGTAAGAAACTTTGAAATGGCCTTCCAATTCATTGGCGTATTGTAAGATTCTAGAACCGCGTCTGCCTCACCAACTACTTTGGTACGTACAGCTAAAGTCATCAAATAGAATTTTTAGGATTCTTTTTCCACGAATTAAGGGTGGCCGTCAGCCGTCAGAGACAGTAAGGGGAATCACATGGAACCCCAGCTTTGGCTGGGGTACGTGCCGTCCTTGCTCCTACTGTCGGAAGTGCGGCTATACTCTCCACGTGAGGGCGGCTGGAAGCAGGCCCCTAGCACGGTCATGTCTCTGCTAGGGGTGCTGACTTATTGTAGTCGGGCGAAGATTGTGATTCTATAAATCACCCCAATCCAAGGCGGAACAGCATACGCCAAGGGATGCATGGCCGGGGGGTAGCCCGGTCGTTAGTATGCGGACTCTGGATACCTGTCGCCCTCCAGTTTCATCTAGACTTCCCACGGCACGCGGGCTATGCCGTGGGTGACCTTCCCTTCCCGCCTACTCGTGGGTCCAAAGTATGGATATTAATTTTACAAAAGATAAGTCCGATGCGACTTCGACAGCATCAACCCAGGGCGAGGCCTTAACGGCCGACCCCAACAACAGCACTGCAGCCAGTGGGCTGCTGGCTTCCACCCCCAATACCACGGGTCTTGGCCCTGGTACTTTAGGGGACCCGGACAGGCCACGGACTCCCTTGGACGATGAGTTCGCCAGTGCTGACTTCTCGTCCAATAGCTGCTCAGGCCGGCAGCAGCTCGTCGAGGTGATGTCCTCTGACGCTGAAGCTGACGCTGACCTGATCAGCCTCGTTGACGACGCTTCCGTGGCCTCGCAGAGGTCAGGTCTCACGGAAGCAGGCTCTCAGATACAGCGGCTGCGACTGGACTCTGAGAACGCCTTTGTGAAGATGAAGACCCGTGAGAAGAGGCTTTTCAAAGCCGCACTCGCAAAGGGTTCGAGCAGAGCAGAAGCTCTGGCTATCGCCACCGCGCCCCCCGTGGAAACCAAGGCCAAACGGACGCGCGCTGACGATACCGTCCTCGAACCTCAAGGGTCTTTAAAGAAGACCAAAAAGACTCATTTGGAGTCCACAAAGCCACCTCTCAGCCAGGTGTCGAGCAGCGTGAAACTGGGCTTCACTTCGGCTGACTCAAAAAACCCGCTTTCACCGGAGCAAGTGGCCACGGTGAAAGCTAGCATTGCCAAGGCTCTGGTGCTTCATCCCACATCGGGTGCTAGTCCGGGTTTCGAGGGTTGCATACCTCGAAATGAGTGGCTGCTCCTGGTGTGCGAGGATAGCCGCACTGCCGACTGGGTCAGGGGAGCCGTTGGACACATCAGGTCCATCAGCTCCCTTGACATTAAACTACTGGAGGAGTCTGAGTTCCCCAAAGCTCACCTCATTAGAGGATACTTCCCCAGTAGTGCTGGACTCACACCTGCCGATATTTTGTGATACCTTGGTATCCAAAACGAGGAGTTGTTCTCGACAAAACTGTGGCGTGTGGTCCAGCATACCCTCAGCGGTACTACGACCCACCTCGCGATGTTGGTCGACGAGGAGTCGTATAAGGCTCTGACGGAGTGCAACGGAAAGGTGAAATTCGTCTTTGGACGAGTCAAACTTCTCCTGAAGAACTCCGTCCCCAGAGCCTCTCCCTCCCCGGCCCGTCCCCCATCCCCCTCTCCAACCATTCCCCCCCCCCTTCCAGCGCCCCTCCGGAAGCGTCAAAGGTGGCCCCTACCTATGCGACAGCAGTGGCTGCCGCACCGGTGGCGTCCACCAGTGCTGCGGCCGCAGTGGCGCTGAAAGCCCCCATCCCCAATTCCCCGACCATTCTGGTCTCCGCCCCCAACACCTCAACGGCTTGTGGGATTCTGCCGCCTCCACAACAAGCCGCTCGTGATTGGCAAACAAACGTGGTGAGTCTCTCCTTGACTATCTAATGTGTTGTCATTTAGACATAGCGAACGTCGGATGTAAACCGACGTTTATTAATTCTATTAGGGAAGAGGTATTAGATCTCACCCTAAGCAACTCAATTGCGAGTTCGCTTATAAACTGGCGGGTCACAGACGAAGCCACCTTGTCGGACCATCAGCACATCAGGTTCGACCTTCCTGGCCAAATCGAGATCCGCCAGAACTCCTTTTGTCCTAAAAAGACAAATTGGGAACTCTTCAAAGCCTCTGTGGCTTTGAAAGCAGACATGTTGATCAGCAATCCTAACTCTGTCAGTGAGATAGAACTTGCTGCCAACCTGCTCCAAGATGTGCTTATTACGTCCTTCGAAGCCAGCTCAGTTCGGAAGACACTAACGGTCAACCGTAAAGTTCCTTGGTGGAACGAAGAGCTGGCTGCTCAAAGAAGGAAGGTTAGAAGCCTTTTCAACAAGGCCAGATCTAACCGTATAAGTTGGGACGTCTATAGGGACGCTCCACAAACTATAATAAGAACATTAGACGCTCCAAACGCGATACGTGGCGCAGCTACTGTGGTAGCATAGAATCTCTGCCAGAGGCAGCGAGGCTCCACAAGGTATTAGCCAAAGGATCGTCTAATGGTATAGGGCTTCTTAAAAGAGCAGATGGCTCTTTCACTCAAGATCGTAGGGAAGCACTTGAACTTTTACTACAAGTTCACTTCCCAGGTTCCGTGGCCAACCCAGATCTATCCAGTCACGTTGACGCCACCTGGTCACCTGACTCACGTGGAACCAGTTTATCTGGTACCATCTTCGATCCTGAAAAGGTCAAATGGGCTGTAGATTCCTTCGCTCCCTTCAAAGCCCCAGGGGGTGATCAAATCTTTCCAGCCCTTCTCCAAAACAGTCTGGATCATATCCTTGATCCACTGGTCGGCCTTCTTAGAGCCAGTCTCACGTGGGGACACATACCCAACTCTTGGAGGAGAGTCAATGTGGTATTCATCCCCAAACAGGGGAATCGTCCTCTTGACCAGCCTAAGTCCTACCGACCGATCAGCCTTACCTCCTTTCTGCTTAAGACTGCGGAAAGGCTCCTAGACTTGCACATTCGGTGCTCTCTGCAGGAAAACAACCCTCTGCACCCCACGCAGTTCGCGTATATAGCCGGTAGATCGACAGAGGTCGCTCTCCACAAATTAGTGAGTAAGATCGAAAAGGCCTTCGTATCAAAGAACATTGCTCTGTGCTCTTTTCTTGATATAGAGGGTGCTTTCGATAATACCGGCTACGGGTCTATCTCTACTGCGCTTGAGCGCAGGAACATTGCCCGTCCCATAATCCGGTGGATTGACGCCATGCTCAAACACCGGACTATCTCCTCTACCCTGGACACGACGACCGCCCATATTAGTGCGGTAAAAGGGTGTCCCCAGGGAGGGGTTCTATCCCCTTTGCTCTGGTCCCTAGTAGTTGACGAACTACTAATCATACTCGCAGAACAGGGCGTGGAAGCGATTGGCTATGCCGACGACCTGGCTCTCGTAGTGAACGGGAACTATGCCAACACCGTGACAGAGCTGATGCAATCAGCTCTGAACACGGTCAGTAGATGGTGCGATGATGTAGGTCTTAGCATCAATCCTCAAAAGGCAATCATTGTTCCCTTCACTAAGCGTTACTCTATTGACATTGGTCAATTACATATTGGCGGCTCTCCTGTGGAACTTTCCAACGAAGTCAAGTATCTAGGGGTAACCCTTGATAAGCGACTAAACTGGAACTCCCACCTGCATAACACTCTATCAAAGGCCACTCATGCCATGTGGGCATGTAGAAGGCTTTTCGGTAGAATATGGGGTCTCAAATCCTGCACCATTAGGTGGCTTTTTGAGATGATGGTAAGACCGATCGTAACCTACGCTGCTATTGTGTGGTGGCCCAAGGTTACGCAGGTCACTGCCATCAATAAATGCACGAAATTGCATAGGCTGCTTTGCCTTTCCTTGACGGGTGCACTCCGCACCTGTCCCACTGCAGCAATGGAATCGATTTTGAATCTGACTCCGCTGCATATCCGTATAAAAGAAGTTGCTGCTATGAGCCTTCTTAGAATCAAGCTCCAATCTGGGCTTCTAGCTACCGAATCTGGGCATGCTAGCCTACTCAAAGACATTCCTGGCTTAGAGATCTGCACTAGATCAGATTCTATGACCAAGGAACTCTTCTTTGGTGCAAAATTTAGAACCCTCATCCCGGACCGCAGGGTTTGGGATGCTGGCAACCCCATCAGAGACCCAAATGGTATACATTGGTACACCGACGGGTCAAAGACTGAACAGGGGGTTGGAGCTGGAATACATGGTCCCAACTCCAGGACCTCGATTGCTATGGGCAACTGGCCCACAGTTTTCCAATCAGAGGTTCACGCCATTGAGTTCTGCTGCCGTCTTATCCTTGAGAAGGGGACTAGAGGAGCGAAAATATACATCTTCTCGGACAGCCAAGCGGCCATACTAGCCCTCTCCTCAAAAAGAGTAGGCTCGCGTATGGTGGCTGACTGCTGGAATTGTCTCCAGAGGCTGTCAATAAGGAATAAAGTCACCCTAATTTGGGTACCTGGGCACTCTGGCTTCCAGGGCAATGAGCTGGCGGACGAACTAGCGAGGGCTGGGTCATCAGCCACCTTGCTCGGCCCCGAACCCTTCTGTGGCGTGGGGTGGTCTACTATCTCCTCCCTTGTGAAAACCTGGGCTGGAAGATTGACTGAACGCTACTGGTTCTTCCAACCAGGGATGCGGCAGGCTAAAGAGCTTACCAATCCCAAAGTTGATCGAAGGACCAAGCTACTCTCCAGGAGAGACCTCTATCTCCTTGTTGGCTACCTAAGTGGCCACCACTTGGTGAACTACCACCTCAAAAAAATGCGTTTGTCCTCGGACGCGGAGTGCAGGCTCTGCAAAGAGGACGATGAAACTACTAAACACATTCTATGTGACTGTCCGGCCTTGGTATGGACAAGGAGGAAACATCTGCACGTGGAAATCGCAACTCCAGAGCAGATTGTCCGTTCCTCGACGAAAGATCTGTTATGCTTCATTAGGGAAGCAGAACAGCTTTTGTCATGACAGGGAGAGCATTCTGGGTACAAAAGATCATATTGGTCGCAGTGCCTCGCGCTTTCTCCGCTGGGAGACTCCCTCTTCTATAATAATAATAATAATAATGGTGGCTCTGTCTCCCGAGGACTCCTTAATGAGTTTTGTTAATTCTGGTACCCCACCGCGTTCTTCGCCTGTCCTGGGTTCTACTAGTGGAATGTCTCTAAGATTTTCGTGTACAAAATTCGGGTTGAACATCTTTTCGCTCTCTAGCGTCTCTCTAATTAGATCCTTAATCAAACTTTTCAATTCGGGGGTAGTCGTAGGGGTGCTGGTCCCCGGTTGTCTATTTCCAGCCGCTTGACTGGAGCCACCGGCTATACCTAGCCCTGCCGTAGCATCGGTTAACCCGCTTGGCATTCTCGAACAAAATTGGAAGTACGAAGAAATATTCGTTTTGGAATCAGACAACTACTCTATTCTATTTGAGCTTGGGATGCACGAAAAATTATTATTTATTTATAAATTTTTTTGTTTTAGGACTTTTGCTTGTTTTTTTTTTGTTTATTTATGAGTTTATTGGTTGAAGACCAGTGGATGGTCTCTTCCTTCTATCCTGGAGGGTCCCTTAGGATTCGCAGGATTGGAATGTATTATACTGCGATTGCAGTATTTTTTAGTCGGTTATATTTTTCCACAGAGTTATGAGTTATGAGTTATTTGATTTTTCGCCTTTTATTTTGGAGGAAAGGGGCGTATATTATCGAACTTATTGTAAGATTGTGTATTCTTAACTTCTATGCCTTAATGTCTATTCTTGATTTAGTTTCTTTTCTTGGGTTTTTTTTCGGTATTATTTAATCACTATGCTTACAAGTATATCATAGTCCGGTGAATCTGCTACTACTGGCTCTGTAGATTTGTTCCTTTTTGTCTTGCGGCGATGCGGCGAAGCGGCGGTGCGGCAGGTGACTGGGGATCCTTGGTAGCACTACTGTAGAAGCCGTCTGTGAACTGGTACAACAGACGGAGTCGGCGGTAAAAAACGAGACTCGTGAGTTCTCCTTATAAAGTCAATCGCGCTCGCGGTGCTCGGCTCTTGTGAGTTATTGTGTTGTCGGTACACTGTGTGGCGATGGGGCACTGGTATTTAGAGCACTAGGTACACTGTGTGGCTTTTTATTTTAGGCACTGGTACTTAGACGCGAGGTACACTGTGTGGCGTTTTGGGGCACTGGTACTTACGCGCTATGTCCTTTTTCTTGTTCGGATATTCTCACGGTCCCTGCTCGGGCGCCAATTAACTTTTAAGTTGATTTGGAGTTCAAAAAATAATGTGTCTTTATTGATCGGGTTTTTAATTAAAACTAACTTAACACAAAAAGAGTTTATCATAGGAAGGCTGCTGTCGCTGGAACAGTCGCTGCCGCTGCTGTCGCTTATAAGTTAACAACACTCCTGCTGCACAACAACGAGAAGCGCAACCGTTCACGAGGCAAAGTTGCATAAGCAACGTGCAGCATTCCCAAAACCGTGGGACCGCTGACCAACGTAGCCTAAACACCCGCCACGTGCGCTTGGTCAGCAAATTCCTAGCCGCGACCAAATGCAGGAACCCGACACCATCAGCGACTGCACCAGCGACAGCGGCGGTAGCGACTGCAACAGCGACAGCAGCTGTAGCGGCGGCAGCTACGACACCAGCGACAACAGCGGCAGCGACGGCGGCGACATTCTACAGCAGCAGTGTTAAGTTAGTTCTAAATAAACTCGCAAAGTGTAGAGACATACAATCTTCTACATAGGCAGTTGAAATAAACTCATAAAAGTGTTTAGAAGTGTACTTTCTTTACATTTTTTGGTCCTTCGAGCCGGATGCGGGTGTATCAAGTAAAAATCTAGTGAAAATTCTGTTGAATTCTTTTGTATTCTTGGCTAACATCAACAAGTTGTGAGTCGAGGAACAGCTAGGTCAACCAGGCGATCAAACAAAAAATACCTCCGAAGCCTCCGATGTGGCTATTTTGGAAAACCAAAAGTACCACTTAAACTGGCTCTGGTCAAAATTGGAAGAGTCACTAAACGCAGATTATGAAAATAATGCCGTTGATATGTCAAAGCTTGTAGAAATGGATTGCGATGACCATGTGGTATCTGACCTACTCGAAAGGAAGATACACAACGTACGCAATAGAGAGGACGACAGACCGGAACTTCCGAAAACGACTCTGCCTACATTTAGCGGAGATCCGAAGGAGTGGCAATCGTTCTACGAGAATTTCTCACTAACCATTGATTCGAAGGAAGATATCAGCGATACTATGAAGCTGAACTACCTACGGACTTACCTCTACGCGAGATTAGTCGTTGGACACCTATTAAATGAGTCCTCGGCCAATTACAATTTGGCATGGGAGCTGATATGCCAGCGCTATGCAAATAAGCGCAAAATATTTGCCGAACCAGCTAATGGACTTGGAACTGCTGAAGAATCATAATGAAAGCAGTATCCGCAGGTTCCTGGATACAGCGAGGGAAAACATATGCATCATAAAAGAGCAAATCGGCCAAGATTTTGATGTATTATGATGTATCGCCCAAATATTGATTCGACGTTTCTCTACAGAGGTGTTACAACTATACGAACAACACGTAAGGAAGACCAGATAGATTCAGTCTCTGCAAGATGTGCTGGGTTTTATTGAACAGCTACATATTTCAATAGACTCAATGCAGAATAATGCCCCCTATAAAGAAGCCAAAAAGACATGCAATAAGAAATATCGATTTTGCCAAAAAGAGGGGGATGAGATAGGTAAATGCTTGAAATTTAAAATGGAGCCTATTGAAAAGCGTAGAGAGTTTGTATACAAAAACTCGCTTTGCTACAAATGCTTAGGAGCACACAACTTAAAAGATTGTAAAAAAACATGGACATGTGAACGGTGCCCTAAAGCACATCATAACTGGCTTCACCACGATGGAGCCAAAAATCAGGTCGTAACTAGCAATTGCCTTAAACAGAATAAAGGGCAAGATACGTTACTGGCCACAGCTCTTGTTCTAGTAAAAAACAAAACTGGAAATTATGAGCAGTTGAGAGCCCTTATTGATGGAGGCTCACAAATAACTCTAATATCAGAGGAAGCAGTACAACTTCTGAAACTTCAGCGGACGAAAAGCAATATAGAAGTCCAGGGGATTGCAGAAGGCGTGGACGTAGTAAAAAGTAGTGTGCGACTGGAAATAATGCGACTGCAAGTAGTTTTGAAGCGACAACGCAAGCCTTGGTTCACCCAAAGCTGCGAAGACCTCTACCAAGCAAACATATAAATATAAACGTTGCCAAGGACTGCAAGGGCTGCGAGCTAGCCGACCCACACTTCAACGAGCCTAGCAGGACCGACCTTATAATAGGAGTTGACCTGCTGCCGTCGATCATGATTGGGAAGATTAAAAAATCAAACAGATCTTGGGACAGAAAACAAACCTTAGATGGATAGCCTCTGGGCAATTATCTAGAGAGTACAATAACAAGGTGATCAGCGCAGCTACAACAATACGGTTGGACGATCTCGAGCGCTTCTGGGAATTGGAAAGCGATACCAACGAACGAGAAGAAGACCTAGAGTGTGAAGACCACTTCCAGAAAACCACTACGTGGGATAATGAAGGTCGGCTTGTGGTTTCCATACCATTTCGCAAAGAGTGTGAACTCGGAGACTCTAGGAAACAAGCCATGGCTAGACTCCTTCAAATGGAGAAACGGTTCAAGAGAAGTCTACAGATCTTCAGCGATTATAGTGCCTTTATGGAAGAGTACGTAAGACTGGGGCACATGGAATCGGTCAACACAAGTGGAAAAGGAAAATACTACTTGCCACATCAGGCAGTCATTAGACCGAACAGTCTAACTACCAAACTTAGGGTAGTGTTTGACGCCTCTGCAAAAACCTCCAATGGATTGAGCCTCAACGATTGTTGCCATACGACGCAAAACATCCAGTTATACTTGGAAAGTCACACTTCTCATGGCCTTTAATAAGTAAAGCACATAAAGAAACCCTACTTGGCAGACTGAAAATAATGCGGAGCCACGTTCAAGGAGAATTCTGGGTTTTCGGACTGCGGAACCAATTAAAAAAGTATCTTCAAGAATGTGTTACTTGCATAAGATACAAAAAAGATGTAGCAAATCAACTTATGGGGAATTTGCCGGTATATCGAGTAACAGGAGACATCCATTCCAAAATACTGGGATCGACTACGCTGGACCCTTTCAAATCCGATGTTCGAACGGAAGAGGTCAAAAGACTTTCAAAGGATATATATGCCTTTTTGTTTGTATGGCAACGAAGGCAATCTTTCAACAGAACGATTTTTGGAAGCGTTACGGCGATTTTCCGCTAGACGCGGGAAAAGCGAACACCTGTACTCCGACAACGGCACTAACTTCGTAGGAGCAGCCAGAATATTGGACAAGGAGCTTGTAACCGCGCTTAGGAACAATAATCATCTGGCGTCAATTCTCGTTAAGGAAGGCATCCACTGGCAAGCCCCCATATGGGAGGATTGTGGGAAGCTGGTGTTAAACACCATCTTAGGCGTGTCATCGGCGAAAACAGCTTCACCTTTGAGGAGTTCACAACACTCCTTTGTCAAATCGAAGCAGTGTTAAACTCCCGTCCGTTGTTGAATCTTAATAATGACGACCAAGGAGAGGAGATATTGACGCCAGGACACTTCATCGTGGGAAGACCACTTATTGGAGCTCCAGAACACTTTAATGAGAATCAAAGAGTAGGATACCTGGATAGATGGCGACATTTGCAGCGCATCAGAGGGGAATTCTGAAGGAAGTGGAAGGAGGATTACCTAGGGTCTCTTCAACAGAGGACAAAATGGCGTCAGGATAGGCCAAACCCGGAAGAAGGCCAATTAGCCTTCATTAAAAATGAAAACACGCCTCCAGCCAGATGGCCAATGGGGAGAATCGTGAAGACTACCAAGGGACAGGATAATAAAGTCCGAGTAGTCACCATGAAGACCAACAATGGCGAAGTTAAAAGGCCATTGAATAAGGTCTGTCTGCTGCCATCGAATGGAGGGGAACAAAACAGCGAGAAAACGCAAGATCCTGTCCACCAGCCAACCGATGAAAAGAGGCAGCGCAGGAACAAAGCAAAATTCACACCAAAAAATGCGATCGTGAGCCTTCTGATGATTCTTCAAGTAGCGAGCACCGCTGCAACGCCTGCAACCAATGTTAGCAGGCTAAATATCCAAAATTTAGAGGAGAAATCGACGATAATAATGGACAAAATTAAGAAAATTGAAGTCGTATCGTCAAGTTGGCAGCTATTATTCTACTACGATATGCAAGCTTACTTCACTTTCCTTAAACAACCCGATGATTTCCTGGACACAACTACCTGGGAGGATTCACGGATTACTGCTCATCAGTTTGCAGTACCATGAAGGCCAAAGTAGACAGCATACAGGACAGAAATAAGATAATAACTCAATCATCAAAAAGGAAAAGAAGGTTCATTATGTTCTTCGTCATCGGCACAGCAGGAAGACTAAAGGAGAAAATTATCAAACATGAGAAGCAACTGACTGAATATATGGACAGCCAGGCCTCCATTATAAATGCAACTTCCGATCTAGTGCGAATAACCACAGAGGAAGTAAACAAAAACTTCGAACGCGTTACAAGCAAAATGAACAAAGTACAAAACACGCTTAAGGATCATTTTTATGTGTACTCCGAAGCGACTAAGTTCTTCATGCTGCTAAGCCAAGTGAGGAACTGGGTTGACGACGCGAAAAAACTACAATCCGCGGCCATCGCCCTTGTAACGGACGTTAACCTTGGAAAGGTAAATCCCGCCTTGACTGACCCAAAAAAGATGGTAGCATAAAATCGGTGTAAAATATATAAAATTCAAATTAAAAAGGGTCTAACAGTCTTCCCGCCCTAGCAGGTTACAGCTAGCATATGAATTAATTTCCCGTTTAATTAAAAACTCAGAAACTTTATTTCGTTGTGGTTTTATTCAACTCCAATTTGTGACTGAACAGAAGGGTTTTTAAGGGGGGGGGGGGGGGGGCTGGGAAATTTGTTTTAAATACATAAGTTCCCTAAGCTAGCTGTGGGGGGGGGGGGGGGGGGGGGGGTCTGTTGTTGTGGTTGGAACGGCCCATGATTTATAAGTAAATTTTTGGGGGGGGGGGGGAAGGGGCCAAGCAAAACCAAGGGCGGTGTTTGGGGGCTTTTGGGACGTTTGAGCGGGTGTTTAGATTGTTGAACTGAACAATGTTGCAATTCTTGTTAAATATTTTGTTATTTACTATTTAGGCAATTCTGGTTAAATATTGTTTCGTATTTATTGTTATTTTATTATTTATTGATTAGTAAGCTGTTTATATTGTTTTGTATTAACTGTAGTTAACTCTCCCTCCTCAAAATCCTGCTAGTCCTCGAGCAGTTTTTTTTTTTTTTTTTTTTTTTTTTTTTTTAAAAATATGGAATATTGTTAAATTCCGGATAGATCTTTTTGGGCTGTGATATTGTTTTCATCGGTATTGTGTTATTTAATTTTTGTGGAGCTTTTTCTTGTATTTGTAGAATAACTTTTTCTTTTGGTCGACAAAAGAATTTTGTAGTAAAAATGATGATGATTATGATGCAAATAAGGGTGAATATGGCTATGCGATTAGCCGTAGAATGCGTTGCCAATTCGTTTAGATGCTTTGTATTTTTAATATGGAGAGTTTCTAATGCTTTTAAGGATAGGATTTGTAGTCGCTCGGCTAATTTTGGAGTTATTTGTATTAGTGGTATTCCCGGTTTCATAATTGTTGTTTCTTTGTTATTGAATTCTCTGCCTTTTATGTAAATTTTGTCATTCCAAAAGTGCACTAAATATGTGCCCATTAGATGTTGAGTTATGTTGTTATTGGTTATATTGCCATTAAAATTATTAAGAAGAATTATGCTCTTGTCGATCTCTTCTATTTCTTCAATATGTTCCGCGTTACTAAAATCACACAGCGATTCCTTTCCCTGAACTAGCTTAAAAATACATTTTGTTTTATTTAGATTTACAATTTTGTCCTTATTACAAATTTTGAGATTATTAGCTAATTTACAATTTGTTGGTATTTTAAACATTTGTTCTTTGTGTTGAAATATTTCGTTCCTTTCTAGTTGTACAATGGAATGATTTTTTATTACAGGTTTGATTAAAAGGTTTTTATATGTTGTTGTTTCTAGTTCTGGGATTTTGACAATATAGATAATTGAAGTTTTATTGTGGAGGACCGAGACATCGACAAATTCTAACATTTCTTCAACAGACAAGAAAGTTAAGTTGCCTTTATGGAATATATTACGGACTTCTGCAATTTCTATTTCATTTAGAAGTAATGTGTTTATAATATTTAGTTTTGCCCATTGAATGGCGTATTTAACATTTACTATTTCTTCCTTCATTAATCTAACTTGATTCTGTAAACTTGTCGCTATTTCATTATTAAAAGAATCGTCACGTTTTATCGAATTTGCCAACATATTTGATACTTTAGTTAAATTGTTTATCCTGTTCTGTAGTTCGTTATTTATAATTATTTGATCGTTATTATTTGAAATAAGGTCGTTTAGATTATTTTCAATCATTACTAAGTCAGCATGATCGGGGTTTCCTGCAATATATTTCCAGGCTGATCCAATCCAATTGATTGATCTGGCCTGTCTATTTTTAAACGATAAAGTAAGAGTGCCTAATGCTGAGAGTGTTTGGACTATTTCGTGGGTTAAGGTATGGTACAAGTAGCTATTTCTTAGGTCAGTAACTGTGTGCTCGCGTATTTTCAGAAGTTCGTTTTCGATTTGTTGTATATTTATAATATGAATAAGGTTTATGGATGATATTTTTATTTTTCCTTCTCCTTTGTAGATTGTTATAGTATGCGCGTCAGTATAATTTGTGATATCCATGGTTGCCATTACCAATGGCAACATCATTAAAATTAAAAAATACCTATGAAAGAAAAAAAATTTTATTTATTTTTTTTCTTTTTAAACAACCAAGTTTTTTGGCGGGTATGGGCCGATCCCTTCATGATCGGATTGATACCCGCAATCAGACGACAGCTGGTAAATGCGATTGGTCTTCATATTTTTTCTTTTTCCAGACTGAACGGACTTAGGTTTTAGTTTCTAGGAGTGTTCCGGACCTTTTTTTTTTTTTTTTTTTTGTATAACAAATTTACTAGTGGCTTTTGATATTACTTTTATGGACAACTCGTCCGGCATCGGTGACGATAGTTGTGTTTCTGTTTTCTTTCACTATTTCTTTTTTTTTAAATCGGGGGTTAATTTTGAGCCTAGTCTGGTATTTTGTTTGACAAATATCTCCTGCCCTGGTTGGTAATTTATTATTTCATTTCGTTCTTTATTATGGTTTTGTAAATCTGCCATTTGTTTTTGTTTAAGTTTTCTATGTTATTTTGTCTGCTTTTTTCATATTGTTCGGGGTCAGTGGTCAGGTGTCTGCCAAAAAACACGTCTAGTGGTCGTTGCTTTGTTACGGAGTGTATTGAGTAATTATATTCATAAACGGATCTGTCTAGTAGTTCTTCAAATGTTCGGTGAACCTGTTTTGCTTTTAAACATCTCATGGTTTCGGCAAGAGTGGAATGGAATCTTTCTATTTGTCCGTTTACTGAACTTTTGTAGGGGGAGCTTTATAGATTTCGATGCCTAATTGATCTTTTAACATGAATGTAATGCTAGCTGAGTTAAATGATTTTTCATTATCCATTACTATAAATTTGGGTACGCCGTAGTAAAACAAAATGTCATGCAAGGGTTTTTTTATATCTTCTATTGATTTTGAATTAATAATTTTTGCACAAGCTAGTTTGGAAAATTTATCGATTGCTGTCAGGACTAATTTTCTTTCTGTGGAGAATATGTCAATATGAATTCTATGACCCGGATATTCTGGAATTGGTGTTTCTGCTATTTCTGGATTAGGTGGGTGCCTATCATATTTCACTTCTTTGCATACTTGGCATTGTTTTATGAGAGTAGCTATTTTTTGTTTCATTTTAGGAAAGTAATATTTTTGGGCTATTTGAATTTTATTTTCCTGCGCGTTTCTGTGAGCTCTATTATGGGTTTGCAATATTTTTTCATCTTGTTCGGCTTCTGAATTTAGGTCAATTACTTTAGTTTGTGTGAATCTAATTTTAAGGGATTGGAAGTGTTCCGGATATAGTTTTTGAATCTGTCCCATTATGTCTTCCGTCGTATAAATTCCATTTATTACTGTTGGGTTTAAGTACTTTTGCAGTAATTTTAATAAGTCAACTTCAGAAAATGTTTGTTGTGAAATTATATGTCTGTGGAATGTGGGGAATGGAATTATGAATTTGTAGTCAGGTGGATGTTCTTTATGAATAAATATTTGATTTTTAAATGCGTTGATCGGGACCTCGATACTAGGGATGAGATTTTGGCTTGAGCTTTGAGCGCTATGTTGTGTTGAGGCAATTGAATTTATTTGATTTCTTTTAGGGGCCCTAGAAAGAGCATCTGCCACTACATTTTCCTTTCCTGGTTTATAAAGAAGTTCTTTGTTATATTCGTCAAGGTATGTCTTCCATCTCCTAATTGCTATACCGCCTTTCCAGTTACAGTCGTGCGTAAGCGGTTCATGGTCTGTATAAATTTTCACCTTTGTCCCTCCATACAAATAGCCTTTGAATGTTTTTACTGCCCAACATATGGCTAACATTTCTTTTTTGGCTGTTTCATAATTTTCTTCTGTTTCGGATAGGGTTCTAGATATGAATGATATTGGTCTGTCGTTTTGGGAAAGTACTGCCCCTATTGCATAGTCTGATGCATCTGTAGTTAGGACAAATTCTTTATTAAAGTCGGGATATTGTAAAATGACATCATCGGAAATTAGGGTACTTTTGATTTTTTCGAACGCCTTTATGGCTTCATCATTGAATTGAATTTGTTTTCTAGCTGAAGCTGATTTGGAAATACGACCGTCTTCTCCTCTGAGCAATGCTGTGAGCGGTCTAGCTAGCGCTGCGTAACCCATTATAAATCTTCTATAGTAACTTGATAATCCAAGAAATGCTCTTAATTCTTTAACTGTTTTTGGTTGGGGATAGTTGGCTATTGCTTCTACTTTTGCTGGATTTGTTTCTATTCCTTTATCGGATATAACAAATCCCAGAAACTCTACTTTGTTTTTAAAAAATTCGCATTTATCTAATTGACATTTTATATTAGCTGCATTTAAGGTATCAAAAATTAAGTCAAGATTTTTGCAGTGTGTTTCTTCGTCCTGGCTAAAGACTATTATGTCGTCAATGTAAATGTAACAGATTTTGCCTATGTGCTCTCTAAGAATATCGTCGAGGGCGCGTTGGAATATAGAGGGTGCGTTTTTTAGTCCGAAAGGTAGTCTGGTAAATTCGTATTTTCCGTTATTTATGGAAAATGCTGTTTTTTCTATGTCACTCTCCTTTAGCTGTATTTGGTGAAATCCACTCTTGAGGTCAAGGACAGAATACAATTTATTATTACCTAGTTGTGCTAGTACTGTGTTGATATCTGGTATGGGGTATTTGTCTGCTATTGTAACGCTATTTAATTTTCGGTAGTCAATTACCATTCTATATTTTTTTATATTTGACGCGTCTAGCTTTTTAGGTACAATCCACACTGGTGAATTGTAGGGAGAACGGGACGGACGAATTATTTCATTTTCTAAAAGTTCATTGATTTGCTTGTTGACTTCGTCCTTTAAGGCAAATGGGAATGGGTAAAATTTCGAATAAACCGGAGTGTCTGTGTTTAAGCGGATTTCTGCTTTGACTCTAGTGATGTAGGTCAGTTTTTCGTTGGGCTCAGCAAAAAGGTTGGGATATTTTTCACGAGTTGGCTTAAGTTTGTTTTTTGAGATTCAGTCAGGTGTTCTGTTCTCGGAATTATTACGTTTACGGATTCAAATTTCTTTTCTTGTATTGGGACACTCATGCCATTTTTTAATAACATTAGTTTGTTTTTGATGTCAATTACAGCACCTAGTTCTTTTAAGCTGTCGCTTCCCAGTATAGCGTCAAACGTCTTTAGTGTAGGGAGTAGGAAAAACTTAACTATAGTGTTTGGGTCGTTGAATAAGTTTGCCAACTTGTAATGGGTTATTTTAATGTTGCCTCCTACAGAGACTGCTTGAAATGGATTTTTGTTTTTTAATGGATTTGGGACGAATTTAGGTTGGATATAATTTCTATTTGAACCGGTGTCTATTAATATGTTAAGCACTTGGCCACTCCTCACCTTACATTGGAAGTATGGTAATGAGGAGTCGGTTACTCTAAAAAATTAAGATAAGTATAGTCGTATTGATATTCTTGGTCATTTTCCTCAACACGTTCCGTATAGTCTGTCAAACTTTCTTCTTGGTCTTGCTGTTCGTCTTGGCTTGCAATTAACTGTTCATATTCGTCAAGTGTGCTATTAGAGTAGTCTGTGTCTGTTTGTTCGTCTGTGCTTGTTTGAATGTTAAAATTTCTTTGCCTTTTATTAGCGTCGTTTTGTGTTGTGCTTAATGCTGGCGGTCTTTTTCCTACTTCCGTCTGGGGTGGCCTATTCATATAATTTATTTGTCTTGTTTGAATACTTCTGTCAACGTCCATAGGTTCTGGTTTTGGTTGTGGCTTTGCAGCCAATGGTCGTGGTAATGGTTGTGGTATTGGTTGGTACATTAGAAATTGTGGATTAGTATTTTGTGCGGTCTGAGGGAAGAATGGTCTTGTTGGTGGCTGTCCAAAGTTATTATTAGGTCTGATCATGGCATACTGATTTTTTGGTGGAACCATTGGTCTTTGTTGGAAATTTGGGTTTTGTTGAAAATGCGTTTGTTGAGGAATTGTAATATGCTTTGGTGGTGTATTTCTATGTGCAATAGGTTGTCCTTTAATCGTCGCGTGATTTGTTCGGTATGCTTGATTTTCTAATTTCAAGCACAGATGGAGGGCTGAGGGTAGGTCAGTGGGCTCTTTGATGCCCAGAAGTCGTGGCAAGTCTCCACGAAGTCCTCGAACGAAGGTGTCTAATGCTTTATCCCTATACAACTTGGTCATAAGTTGTTCTGATTCGGCGCATAATTCCATGCAACCAATTTTATTTAAAATCAGGGATAAATGTTTGTATACTGCTTGGTGGAATTCTTCAACAGTTTGGTTTGCAGCTTGGGTTATTGTTGTCATTTGGTATTCAAGTGTACCTAAATCTCTCTTGTCGGCATAGTGTAGTGTAAGACATTTGGAGATAGCATTCCAATTAAGGGGAACATTGTATGATTCGAGGGCTGTATCTGCGTTACCGGTAATTTTATTCCTAATAGTATGTAAAATTCCAAAATATTTTGGGGTACCTACGGTGTGTTCATACGTTTTTAGTATTCTATCAATGCCTTTCTTCCACGAACTGAATTCGGCCGGATTGCCAGAAAATTCGCGAAGACTTTTTACTATGTCAGGGATCTTATCAAGATCAGCTAAATTTGCTCGGAATTGTGGTAAAATTTCTTGGTTTTCTGCGTTTGTAAAGTCATGTGTTGGATTTTGGGCTTTAAGTAGTAAAGTTGGAAATTGTTCGGCTAAAACTTGGCGAATTGTAGTTTGTAATTGTTCTTGCTCCATATTTCTATTTTGTTGAAATAATTCTTGTCTTTGTCTATGGCGTGAATTTTCTTCGATTAGCTGCTGTTCTATGTTCTCTATTGCTGGTATAACTGGCTGTTCTAAGTTGAGAATGGGTGGCCTGAGAAGGTTGTTTTGATTAGCCATACGAATGAATTTTGTAAGGGAATTTGTCGATGTTGGGGAATTTGATTTGGTTTGATATTTGAATTAACTTAAACTAATACGTTTATCGATATTGGAGAAAAATTAGGTTTGATTCGGTGTTTAAGTTTACTTAGAATTAGAGTGTGTTTTGTGTTATTAATTTGTGTTTGACTTAAAATTATTATGAAAGATTGGTGCGAAAAGGAATTGGTATTAAAAAGGTTTTTTTTTGTTCCTTTTTTTAAAATATTTTGTTCGTTGGTGAGATTTAGTTAAAAAATTTTTTTATATTTGAGTGACTGAAGAGAATGCAATGAAAACCAGTAGCTGGTTTTACCCTTTTACCTTGGAGGGTCCTTTGATTAGGATTCGCAAGATTGGGTTTTGTTATACCACTCGTTGGAAAGATTTTTTTATTTTATTTGTTCAGCTGCAGACTGAGTGGTGGAGTTTATTTAGTTATCGCTTTACGCCTTTTTATTTTGTTATAGTAGGGAATTTGTATTAATTTTGATTCCCTTTTTTATAAGGATTTTTCTAGTTATTGTTTCCTTTTAGCACTCACTTCCACTTTGTTTTTAATTAAAATTATTTTGGTTTGTTTTTACTTAAAACTTATTTCGATTTGGTTAGTGTGTTCTTTTTTTCTGTTTTTACTTATTCACTAGCTTACATTATTTGAATGATGCGGCTACTCCTCCTGATGGTCCGGATGTTGTCCTGTTCGGTTTCTACTTGGGATCCTGCGACGCACACAAAAAGAGGGTGTCCTGCGGGCGTACCTGACAAGACTTGTAGACCACCGATAAATCAGCAAAATTTAATTTGCCAATCCTGTGTTGCTTTCCGATTTCCAAATTAATGAAAAGAGCCACTTCGGATTACAACTGGGTTTTGTTCTTGGGCCAGTGGAGTCGCACAATAACTTTTAGTTTTTTGCACTAAACTGAACTTAATCACTTTTCCTCTCACTGGTCCCTGCTCGGGCGCCAATTAATTTCCCGTTTAATTAAAAACTCAGAAACTTTATTTCGTTGTGGTTTTATTCAACTCCAATTTGTGACTGAACAGAAGGGTTTTTAAAATTCCCTAAGCTAGCTGTGGGTGTCAGGCAGCGACGCGGCAGAGCTCTGCAGATCTGGTTTGAACTGACCATGATCTGCAAAGTAAGCAATTTGTCGTCAAGGGCCGAAAGTGCGTACGCAAGACAAACAACGGACGCTGTTGGTGGCATTTGCGACGTTTGAGCGGATGTTTAGATTGTTGAACTGAACAATGTTGCAATTCTTGTTAAATATTTTGTTATTTACTATTTA
Source organism: Zaprionus ornatus (assembly GCA_018904035.1). Taxonomy (NCBI): domain Eukaryota; kingdom Metazoa; phylum Arthropoda; class Insecta; order Diptera; family Drosophilidae; genus Zaprionus; species Zaprionus ornatus. The sequence continues at coordinate 98,991 of JAEIFZ010000304.1, read as the reverse complement.
GGCAATTCTGGTTAAATATTGTTTCGTATTTATTGTTATTTTATTATTTATTGATTAGTAAGCTGTTTATATTGTTTTGTATTAACTGTAGTTAACTTATGCGAAGGAAGCTGGGCCTGGAAGGATGCGGACGATCATAGCTGTGAGATATCTCCGATCAAACCGAACAATAAACAGTCCTACAACCACGGAGTAAGCAAACTGCCAAGCCTGGCAAGAATCAATGTACCTGCCGGTTGTACTTCTCGGATAGCTGACATCACAATTATCTCTCCAGAGATAATCACGTCGACTGACACTGTAACCTTCTCACCCCTTATTCTAAAGGTCCTAGATGATGGCGAAACTTAGGTACCAACACCCATTCACCACGTCGTGGTTAATAATTCAATTGAATTGTATCACGTACGAAAGAGGCTGAAAGAGCTGGAAGGCAAGAGGGTACGCATCGAGGATCTGGTTTTCCATAACGTGAACGAACACATATCACTTGGCGTGGTGACTATCGTGATAGCTGGAATATTTGTATATTACAATACAAGAAAAAAAGGGACCAAAGGCGTGAACTAATGGCTGTCGTGTTTCCTGGCACCCCGCAGAATGTTCAGGCACCAGCATGAACATGTGATAATACTGAACTAAACTGCACGGCACTGTACCGCTGTACAGTGCAAGTGCTAGCGGGCACAAGATGTTGTCCCATGCAGCGATCCCTTATCTGTGTTTACGACCGGCTACAATATTTTATGACCTCACGTACACACATGTTTACGATAGCAACGTGCAGCATTCCCAAAACCGTGGGACCGCTTGCCAACGTAGCCTCAACATCCGCCACGTGCGCTTGGTCAGCAAATTCCGAGCCGCGACCAACTGCAGGAACCCGACAGCTACGACACCAGCGACAACAGCAGCGGCGACATTCTTCAAAATAAACTCACAAAGTGTAGAGACATACAATCTTCTAAATAGGCAGTAGAAATAAACTCATAAAATTGTTTAGAAGTGTACTTTCTTTACAGTGTACGAACAAATAGTTTTTATTGTAGTATATTTGTTAATAATAAAGTGGATTTCTTTATTTTAGTTTTAATGTTTATTTATTTAATTTAGTTTGTGCTTCGTGCACTTCCATTCCGTTGTACATATTTTGAGCAAGAGAAGTAATTATGTTAATTTAACATTACGTTAAGTATTTGATAACAGCCGATTTAATCTTATGCTAATTAACATTACATATCGAGGCATACACATTTATTCCAACACGCCTCTTAAATTTGTTGTCTTCGTTTTATCTTTCATTACTTTAACTTTACAGCATTTCTATTTCTTATAAATTTTTGTTTGTCTAACGCTTTGGTTAACATGTCTGCTATATTAAGTCTAGATTCAATCTTTACAATGTCTATAATACCTTTTTCATAATTTTCGTTTACATAGTGATACTGCACTTCAATGTGCTTCGAATTTTTTGTAAAATTACCAAATTCGCAATCGCTACTGCGCCTGAATTATCTTCATAAATCTTTATCGCTTTTTCGTTATTAATATTAAATATTTCACATAGCATGTTTTTGACAAATAATATTTCTGTTACTGCTTCCGACAGGGCAATGTACACGTTGAGCATTTTGTTACAGTGTGTTGTTTGTGTGTTTTCCAATATATTATATTTCCATACATTCTTATTATAAATCCCGTTGTGGATTTTCTATCAACATTATCTCCTGCATAATCTGAGTCTACCATACAATCTAGTATTTCATTATTTTTATTCTCTTCAAAAGTTAAATTCAAATCTCTTGTCTTATATAAATATTTTAATACTCTTAACGCGTATTTATAGTGTGTTGAATTATAACAACTTTGATATCTGCTTAGATAATTTACGGAATATGATATATCTGGTCTTGTACCTGCGCTTATATATAATAATTCACCTATCAAGTTTCTGTATTTAATTTTTTCATCACATTCAGTTGCTTGATCTAATTTTAAGTTTGTTTCCATTGGAGTTTCGTACAGTTTAGCATTTTCGAGATCATACTTCATTGCTAGTGATTCAATATATCTTTTTTGATTTAACGTCATTTTCTTACTTTCAGTACTATAATTAATTTCTATTCCAATATAACTGCCGATTTTTCCTAAATCTTTCATTGTAAATTTGTTCATTAAACTGTCTTTTATTTCTGTTATTTTTGTTTTGTTCTTACTGCATATCAGGATGTCATCTACGAATACTAAGATATATACTTCATCTTTATCCGCTCTTTTTACATATAAACAATAATCGTAATTGCTTCTCTTAAAATTTAATTTGTCGAGATATTTATGTAAACATTCGTACCATGCTCTTGGGCTTTCTCTCAATCCATATAATGCCTTAATCAATTTATAAACTTTGTTTTCTCCTGTTTCGTAACCCTTCGGTTCATTTACATAAACTTCTGATTTTACATAGCCATTTAAAAAAGCTGTTTCGACATCCATCTGATTTATAAACAGACCATTTTTACAACAATATGATAGTAATACTTTTAATGTTTGCATTTTTCCTACTGGTGAATATACGTTTTCTAGTCGTTCTCTTTGTTGGAAACCTCTTACTACTAGTCTAGCTTTGTAAGTCCCATCACTTTTCTTTTTGTACACCCATTTAACATCTATAATCTTTTTGTTTATCGGTTTTTCTACAATTTGCCACGTATTATTTTTATTTAAGCATTGCATTTCTGTGTTCATTGCTTTGAGCCATTCTATTTTTTCATTGCTATTCATCGCCTCTTCATAAGTGTTTGGTACAATTGCATTTACATAATTGATATAAATAAAATGAGTTACTGGGTTACCGTATAGATTTACTGGGCGTTTCTTTCTATTTGATGTTCTCTGCACTGCTAAATGTTCTTTGTTCTCCTCACTCTCGCTTTCATCGCTAGTTTTTGAATTAACTTCGTCCATGTCATTTAGTTCGTGTGTCTTAGCGTTATCTTCATAATCTTCTTCATTTTCATTTATTTGACTTTCATTATCATTCTGTTTGTTTTTCTCTAGGCAAATTAATTTTGTTTTCTCTTCTACAACTTGAACATGTCTTGCGTTTATTACTCTATTGTTTAGTAAAACTCTATATCCGTTTGTATTATATCCGACTAAAACTCCTAATTCCGATTTGTTATCCCATTTGCTCTTTCTGCGTACTTCCGGAACTCTAACAAAAACTCTACTTCCGTATATTTTTAAATTTTCTACATTTGGTTTTATGCCGAAAAATATTTCGTATGGGCTTTTATTAACTGCAGTGTTTGCGATTGTTCGATTTTTTAAATAAGCTACTGTGTTCATAACTTCTGGCCAATATCGCCTATGAATGTTTGCCTCTCTCATCAAGCACCTACCAATATCCATTGCCGATCTATTGTATCTTTCTGCTACGCCGTTTAATTCATGTACATACGGTGGACATGTAGTTAACTGAATTCCCTTATATTTTACAAAGTTTGATATTTCTCTATTCATATATTCTTTACCGTTATCGCATTGTATTTGTTTTACTTTCTTACTGAACTGATTCTCAACATAATTTACATAGTCTTTTAAGCAGCTCGCAGTTTCAGATTTATTTCTAATACAATAAATTCTCGCGCATTTACTAAAGTCGTCAACAAATGTCAAAAAATATTTTTCCCCACAATAACCTGTTGTGCTGTGTGGTCCGTTTAAGTCTGTATGTATTAACTCTAATGTTTCTTTAGTTTTCTTTCTATTGTTCTTGAATGGTTCGTTTGACATTTTACTTTGTATACAATTCGCGCATTTCATTTCGGTATTCTCGATTTTATCAGGCAGACCATCTAGCATTTTACTCTTAATAATTCTATTCAAATATTGAAAATTTACGTGGCCTAGTGCCCTGTGCCATTTTTCCTTTTCAGTTAATTTTGTTACATTTGTGTATATTTCATTTGTTTTATTTTTTAGCATGAAGCTTTTTACGTTATATAAACTATCAATTTTATTTGCAACTGTCAACAATTCTCTTTTTTCGTTGTAGATTTTTGTATCATTATTTCTGGCTACGACTGTACATTTATTTTCAGTTATCTTTGATATGCTCAGCAAATTTTGTTTTATGCCTTTTACAAAGTATACGTTTTTAATATTGATCAAATTTTCATTGTTGTATGTTCTAAAATATGTTTCTACATTTCCAATCTTTGTCGCTTGCAATTGTTTGCCATCGGCTACTTTAACATCAATCGGATTTTTTAAATTTACAAAGTTCTTAAAAAGTCTACAATCGTTTATGATGTGATCAGTGCATCCACTATCTAATAACCAGTTTACTGTAGTTTCGTTACTACTTTCGCTGTTATTACATTTTATTATTTTTTCGTTTCTTATCATTCTAATTGTCCATGACTGTACGTCGTCGCTGTTTTCTTGTTGTCTTCCTTGGTTCCCGTCTCCTGAGTAATGTCCACGTCCAATTCCACGTCCTCGACCACTTCCATGACGTTGACCTCTGCCTCGACCGCCTCTTTGATTCGTATTCTGATATCGCCGCCTGTTGTCTTGTTGTTGTTGTCTGTTTTCGCCTCTCGCATTTTGCTCAGCATGCCAGCAGTCCCTCTGGATATGACCTGTTTTGCCACACACATAGCATTCTTTTTAGTTTTGGTGTTAAATGTGCTTACGTTATTTTGTCTGTCCCCTGGACCTGTGTTATAGCTTTTTTCTTTCACTTTTGATTTTACGTACTCTACCGTTCGTTGAGCTTCCGGAATCACGTCTAAGAAGTCTCCAATGTAACTGTAGCTTGTTGGTAGCGCTTTTAACAGATACCGCATTTTTTCGTTTTCGTCTATGGTGCCTTCCACTGTTTCATAGTCTTTTAGTTTGATTTCGTCGATTTTTCCTCTGCACAGTATTTGCAGGGCTGTTGATTTTACCGAATACATTTCGTTTAGCTTGTTCATAATTTGTAATGTCGTTTGGCACTCACTAACATATTCTAACTGTTTGTCTGATATTGTACTGATTAAAATTGTTTTTGCTTTCAAGTCTGTTTTCATCCATGTTGTTACATTATCTTCCGTTGTTCTTGTTCGCACTGCTGGTTCTTTGCACTCTTTGTATTCTAGTATTGTCATTAATCTGAACTTCCAGCTTCCAAAATTTACCCCATCGAATATGGGCATAACAATGTCTTCAATTTTTGCGTTTGCACTCATTTTTCCCGCTTCACTATTAATCTGTTTGTACACTTCTTTTATGTCTCTTTCTGTTTCGTTCATTTTTTGCTCATTTTTATATAGAGTCACACTTTTTTTTTTTTACACTTTTCTTTTATCAAAGCGTGCACGTGGATTTTGGATTTTAATCTGTTGCCATCAAACCCTTTTAGTTTATGTTTTTAATGTTTTTCCGTTTATTTGTTTATTATTTTTCAATAGTCTTGTTTGCGTATTTGTATTTTTTAATAGTTCACACTTTTAATATTGTATTTCTCTTTTCAATGTCTTATACACTTGTTCCTTTTGTCGCTTCACTTGAACACCATTTATTTTTCTCGAACTTGGATTTAGTTAAGAGACTTTGGATTTTCAACCTTGCTCTGCTACCATGTTAATAATAAAGTGGATTTCTTTATTTTAGTTTTAATGTTTATTTATTTAATTTAGTTTGTGCTTCGTGCACTTCCATTCCGTTGTACATATTTTGAGCAAGAGAAGTAATTATGTTAATTTAACATTACGTTAAGTATTTGATAACAGCCGATTTAATCTTATGCTAATTAACATTACATATCGAGGCATACACATTTATTCCAACAATATTTACTTGTCTTATAATTAACAATTTTAAAATGAATGGTGTGTATTTTTAATGCGTGTTCACGGACCGAGATTCTGGCATAAAGTCGACTTTATCGATAATTCTTCGCGACTAGATAGTTGGTTGACCGATATGTTTCATGGTGAATTAGTTTCTGGCTCTTAATAGTACTGACCACTCCGAGTCTCACCAACTAGTGTTTGCTCAGATCCAATTCCTACATTCCTACATTTGACCATTCCCTTCTTGCACATAAACTAAATCTTCTCGGTTTCTCACCAAAACTTCCTAGTTGGATTGTGAGCTATTTGGGTGACAGAACCCAACGAGTCCTCTTTAAAAATACTCGTTCCTATCCCGTTCATGCCACATCTGGTGTTCCTCAGGGAAGCCACTTAGGTCCCCTGCTTTTTACACTTTTCATCAATGACCTCCCAACGGTCATACTTGAGAGTACGTGAGTCTCATGTACGCGGATGATGTCAAGCTCTGTTTTCAATTTAGAGACGACTCCTGTCATTCTCGGGTTCAATCTGACCTAGATTGTTTCTTTTCTTGGTGTCGTGCAAATCTCCTTAATCTGAACAGCTCAAAATGCAAGCTGATGACATTCTCACGTGCCTGCCCAAAGTACGTATCATACTCTCTTTGTGGTTGTACCTTGGAAAGAATTTCCCTGGTTGATGATCTAGGTGTCCGTTTGGACCGAAAACTCAAGTTTTCTGAACATATATCATCAATGGTTAATAAAGCTATGGGTGTACTCGGCTTTATTAAGAGATGGTCCAAGGAGTTTGACAATCCTTACCTAACTAAGACTCTCTTCACTTCGCTTGTTCGTCCAATTCTCGAGTACGGATCATGTGTCTGGAACCCTCAGTACACAGTTCATAGAGACCGCATTGAATCCGTACAGAAAAACTTCTTAATGTTTGCCTTGCGGCCTTAACTGAGATATAAATTCAAGACTGCCTTCCTATCCTAGTAGACTTTTGTTACTTAATCTGCCTTCTCTAGCCAATCGTAGAACCATGCTTGGTGTTATATTTATTAACAACCTTATCCAAGGTGACATAGATAGTAGCGACTTACTTAGTAGACTACACTTTTCTGCAGCGTTTAAAAAACTGCCGTAAGTTTCATTTCACATGATTTTGCTTCTGCTTCTGCTTCTGAAAAATCAGAAGTCGCAGTCAAAGCATAAGTAAAAATCACACAGCGACGAATGTCAAAAATCAGCAGCAGTCGCCGTTTTTCGTTTTTTCGCTTTCTGCTTTGCTGTTGCTTTTAATCGTAGACGTAAGTCGCTGCTACAGCTACCGACGACTTTCGGAAGTCGTCGGCAGTCGCAGTAGCATAAGTCGGTGCTGTCGACTGTTTGCTGCTTTTGATTTTAGCTGCTATTGCTGCTGATGAACAGTCGCAGCAGCCTAAGTCGGTGCTGTCGACTGTTTGCTGCTTTTGATTTTAGCTGCTATTGCTGCTGATGAACAGTCGCAGCAGCCTAAGACGTTGCTGTCGACTGTTTGCTGCTTTTGATTTTTGAGGCGACAATTTCCTTATATTAATTTTACTTGTAAAACGTTTGCTGCTTGATTCACACCACCACTCACTTGCATATTTCTGAAAACCATGGCACCAAGTGAAGTTTGGAAATATTTTGAAAATAAGGCAGTCGAGGGCTTAGCTGTATGTAATATATGTAAAAGCTCTCTCAAAAATAATAGAATATCAAATTTAAAAGCACATTTAAAAAATCAACACAAAATTGATGTTAAAACTATTGGAAATAAAATTTTAAATTCAATAGAAACACGAACAAAAACATTGTTAAATAATAAATTTGTAGTTTCATGCTTGTTTTTGGATCCCCGCTTTCAACATATATTGATTGATTGAACGCCTTGCGATAAATAGGCCTCTAACATTTCGTCTTCCTCGTCATAAAAGAAGTTGTCTATTTGATTTAAGCCAGAGTTGGGAGTTGAACACATATTGCCAGTGGGGTTCAGACTATGTAGTCTGTCCCAAATTAATTTTAAATGATTTATTGCGTCGGTTTTTTGTTGCGGAGACAATATATGTTGAAAGCGGGGATCCAAAAACAAGCATGAAACTACAAATTTATTATTTAACAATGTTTTTGTTCGTGTTTCTATTGAATTTAAAATTTTATTTCCAATAGTTTTAACATCAATTTTGTGTTGTTTTTTTAAATGTGCTTTTAAATTTGATATTCTATTATTTTTGAGAGAGCTTTTACATATATTACATACAGCTAAGCCCTCGACTGCCTTATTTTCAAAATATTTCCAAACTTCACTTGGTGCCATGGTTTTCAGAAATATGCAAGTGAGTGGTGGTGTGAATCAAGCAGCAAACGTTTTACAAGTAAAATTAATATAAGGAAATTGTCGCCTCAAAAATCAAAAGCAGCAAACAGTCGACAGCAACGTCTTAGGCTGCTGCGACTGTTCATCAGCAGCAATAGCAGCAAAAATCAAAAGCAGCAAACAGTCGACAGCACCGACTTATGCTACTGCGACTGCCGACGACTTCAGAAAGTCGTCGGTAGCTGTAGCAGCGACTTACGTCTACGATTAAAAGCAACAGCAAAGCACAAAGCGAAAAAACGAAAAACGGCGACTGCTGCTGATTTTTGACATTCGTCGCTGCGTGATTTTTACTTATGCTTTGACTGCGACTTCTGATTTTTCAGAACAACATATATTGATTGATTGAACGCCTTGCGATAAATAGGCCTCTAACATTTCGTCTTCCTCGTCATAAAAGAAGTTGTCTATTTGATTTAAGCCAGAGTTGGGAGTTGAACACATATTGCCAGTGGGGTTCAGACTATGTAGTCTGTCCCAAATTAATTTTAAATGATTTATTGCGTCGGTTTTTTGTTGCGGAGACAATATATGTTGAAAGCGGGGATCCAAAAACAAGCATGAAACTACAAATTTATTATTTAACAATGTTTTTGTTCGTGTTTCTATTGAATTTAAAATTTTATTTCCAATAGTTTTAACATCAATTTTGTGTTGTTTTTTTAAATGTGCTTTTAAATTTGATATTCTATTATTTTTGAGAGAGCTTTTACATATATTACATACAGCTAAGCCCTCGACTGCCTTATTTTCAAAATATTTCCAAACTTCACTTGGTGCCATGGTTTTCAGAAATATGCAAGTGAGTGGTGGTGTGAATCAAGCAGCAAACGTTTTACAAGTAAAATTAATATAAGGAAATTGTCGCCTCAAAAATCAAAAGCAGCAAACAGTCGACAGCAACGTCTTAGGCTGCTGCGACTGTTCATCAGCAGCAATAGCAGCTAAAATCAAAAGCAGCAAACAGTCGACAGCACCGACTTATGCTACTGCGACTGCCGACGACTTCAGAAAGTCGTCGGTAGCTGTAGCAGCGACTTACGTCTACGATTAAAAGCAACAGCAAAGCAGAAAGCGAAAAAACGAAAAACGGCGACTGCTGCTGATTTTTGACATTCGTCGCTGCGTGATTTTTACTTATGCTTTGACTGCGACTTCTGATTTTTCAGAAGCAGAAGCAGAAGCAATTGTTCACTTTCTGTTATCGCTCGCAGCAGAAGCAGTGAAAAGCAAAAATATTGCGACTTCTGCTAATTCGACTGCAGCTTTTCAAACACTGAAATAAACTATACTTCATTGTAGCTAACAATAACAACTTGATACGATCTAGCTTAAAATTACAACTCCTCGCCCACTTATCTAGAATTTAGTTAAATACATATCTTCTTTCTATTCATAGTAGTACTTTCAACATACTGCATGCTTTAACACTCTAATTTGCATTGGTTACTAACACTAACTCTCCTGAACTGATTGAGTTTTTCTGGGTTTTCCCCAATCCTCTGCAACAAATGTTGGATCGGCTTTTCTTTATCCCAGCTTGCACGTTTGCACATTTGCACAATTTTTAAATTTTTTTTTCTTTTCTTTACATTTAAGGTTTTACCCTTAATTTAAAATTACCTTTAGTTTAAAATTTCAACTTAAATAATTTAAATCTAATTTCAATTGTTTCTTTACTTTTAAAAAGTCGACTGATCATAGTTCGACTATAAACTAAACTAAATAAATAAATAAACTAAACTAAATAAATAATTGGAGATGACCAAATTTATAATGTAATTGTTACAGCTCATGCATTTATTATAATTTTTGTTATAGTTATACCTATTATAATTGGAGGATTTGGAAATTGATTAGTTCCTTTAATATTAGGAGCTCCTGATATAGCTTTCCCTCGAATAAATACTATAAGATTTTGATTACTTGCTCCTGCTTTATCTCTTTTATTGGTAAGAAGTATAGTAGAGAACGGAGCTGGAAAAGGAGGAACTGTTTACCCACCTTTATCTTCGGGTATTGCCCATGGAGGAGCTTCCGTTGATTTAGCTATTTTTTCTTTACATTTAGCGGGAATTTCTTCAATTTTAGGAGCAGTAAATTTTATTACTACAGTAATTAATACACGTTCTTCAGGAATCACATTAGATCGAGTACCTTTATTTGTTTGATCTGTAGTAATTACAGGTTTATTATTACTTTTATCTTTACCTGTACTTGCGGGAGCAATTACTATACTTTTAACAGATCGAAATTTAAATACTTCATTTTTTTGACCCAGCAGGAGGAGGTGATCCAATTCTTTACCAACATTTATTTTGATTTTTTGGACACCCAGAAGTTTATATTTTAATTTTACCAGGATTTGGGATAATTTCTCATATTATTAGTCAAGAATCAGGAAAAAAGGAAACTTTCGGATCATTAGGAATAATTTATGCTATGTTAGTAATTGGGTTATTAGGATTTATTGTATGAGCTCATCATATATTCACAGTAGGGATAGACGTTGATACTCGAACTTATTTTACATCTGCTACAATTATTGCTGTTCCTACAGGAATTAAAATTTTTAGTTGATTAGTCACTTTACATGGAGCTCAACTTTCTTAATCTCCGGCAATTTTGTGGGCTTTAGGATTTGTATTTTTATTTAAAGTTGGGGGATTAACCGGAGTTGTTATAGCTAATTCTTCAGTTGATATTATTTTACATGATACATATTATGTTGTAGCCCATTTTCATTATGTTTTATCAATAGGAGCTGTATTTGCTATTATAGCTTGATTTATTCATTGATACCCTTTATTTACAGGTTTAACATTAAATAATAAATGATTAAAAAGTCAACTAATTATTATATTTATTGGGGTAAATTTAATATTTTTTCCTCAACATTTTTTAGGTTTAGCAGGTATACCTCGTCGTTATTCTGACTATCCTGATGCTTATACCATATGAAATGTAATTTCAACAATTGGATCTTCAATTAATTTACTAGGAATTTTATCCTTTTTTTATAATATCTGAGAAAGTTTAGTGTCTCAACGACAAGTAATAATGAAATTCTTCATTAGATGACTGAAAGCAAGTACTGGTCTCTTACAATAAAAATGAATTTAAAAAATTAGTTAAATTATGTTGAAATCTCAATTACGTGTGCAAAGCGAATGTCTTATATTGAATGTAGCTGGATCTAATTGGTTTTTCTCTTTTGCCTTATCCTCTTAAGCGCGTTACGAGTTGCGCATCATTTATGTATTAGTCAGTCGCCCAGGCTGAGCTCCTGTGCGTTTTTATTTCTTGTAAAGTTTAACAGCGAAAAGTAGTTGATAATAGTCGAAAAGACTTGTGTGACTCGTGTTTAATGTTGTGAAAAAATTAAATTGATTTAATATTAAAATGAATTCCCAATACGCAATTGAGAAACTGGACAATGAAAACTATAGTGTGTGGTCTATTCAAATGAAAAGTGTGCTGATACACGCCGAATTATGGTCAGTGGTCAGTGGCCGTTTGCTGAAAAATGAAAATGACACAATAGAACAAAAAGCGTCTTTCGATGCTAAAGACGAAAAGGCACTTTCAAGTATAATGCTATGTATAAAGTCGAGACAAATGTGAAACATTGTGTAACTGCTATGGAAGATTGGAAAAAACTTGCTGAAATTCATATGCCATCCGGTCCAGCGAGACGCATACATTTGTTTAAGCATTTGTTGTACATGAAAATGAGTGAGACAGAAATTCACATTTTAAAAAAAACATTTAATAAACATTTAAATAAATTCAGTGCATTGGTAGAAAAGCAGCAAAAAATTGAACAAAGTGTGCCAGAAGCAATGCTCGTCATAATTTTGCTTTCGAGCTTGTGTGACTCATTTGAAAATTTTGTTGTCGCCATAGAGCCGCGCGACACATTGCCGGGGCTGAGCGCTCTCAAGGTTAAACTTCTAGAAGAGGGAGAGAGGCGCAAGACAAACGAAATGGTGATAGAAAAGGAACAGAAAATGTTCGCGTCGGATACAGAAAAACAATACGCAAAAGGGAATATCGAAAAAGGTGTCGAATGTTGGTCATGTGGTAGGCGCGGTCATATTGCTGCAAAGTGTAGATCGAAAGAAAAATTGGCAAAACATAACAAAGCAAAAGAAGGAAATTTAAACAGGAATAAGCCAAAAGCGTTTCCGGTTTTCGGTGCAGATAAAAACGAAATAGACAGTAAAAGTACATGGTGTCTAGACAGTGGAGCAACAACTCATTTGTGTGCTGAAAAACAATGTTTGTATCAATGCGTTAACACAAGGAAAAAATAATGTTAGCAAGCGATAATTACGTAGAAGTCGAAGGGCGCGGTACAGTTAATTTGTGCTATGGAGGGAATACGATCAAACTGCTTGATGTATTGTACGTAAAATTTGCAATGTAACTTTATTTCGGTGCAAAAGGCAACTGCAAAAGGATTGAAGGTGATTTTTAGTAAGAACGAAGCGAAGGTAATAGACACTGACGAAGACACTTTACTAGTTGCTAAACGCAAAAATGAATTGTTCTTATTTGAAAATAAATCAGAAAGTGTTTGCAATTAATAGGGAACAGTATGAAATGAATAGTATGCAGAAAATGATTAACAAAGACATGGTGTATGGTTTGAAAATAAATTCGTGTGATTTGAACGGTTTCGTATGCGAAACGTGTGCCAAGTGCAAAATTTGTGTAAAACAGTTCCCAAACGCGTCGGAAAGCCACGAGAGTGAAGTTTTAGGGCTTATACACACGGACGTATGTATGTATGTGGTCCAATGAACACAAAATCAAACGGAGGTGCACGATTCTTTGCAACTTTCAACGATGACAAAACACGATACATGTCAGTATACATGTTAAACACTAAAGATGCGGTTTTTTGAAATATTTAAAGAGTTCCAATCGTTGGTCGAAAATCAAACAGGAAAGAAAATAAAAAGGATCCGTAGTGACAACGGTCGAGAATATGTTTCCCGAAGGTTTGAAGAATACCTGGTGAGTCAAGGCATACAAAGACAGCTAACAGTCCCCTATACTCCTCAACAAAACGGAGTTGCAGAATGTGCTAACAGAACCCTTATGGAAATCGCTCGCAGTATGTTAACTCATGCTGGAGTGGGTGAGAGTTTTTGGGGAGAGGCTATGATGACAGCGACATACTTGCGGAACAGAGCAGAGACGTCGACACTAGCTAATATAACACCATTTGAAGCCTGGTTTGAACAAAACACATAGCAAGAAGTTTCGTCCAAAGGGAGAACAGCACATGTTAGTAGGCTATACTCAAACTTCTAAGACTTATTGTTTATACAACCCGGAAAAACAAAGCATTGTGATAGCCCGAGATGTTGTGTTTATAGAGGATGATAGAGCATCAGTCCCAGGAGAAGTAATCATTGAATTGGATGAGTCTACTGGACACCGAGAAGATCGTATTGACAAAAATGAACAGTCGTTGGATGTTCAAGACAGTGATGTCGACGAAGAGTCTGGGTAAGAACAAAAAACCGAAGAGGGGCCCAGGTCGCCCCAAGATAGTCCGATCAGGATTAGTGGGCCGTCCAGTACAATATGCTAAATGTTATAGCCGGAAATAATATGGTGGTACCAACAAACGTGCGTGAAGCATTGACTGGAGAACATTCTGATGAATGGAGAATCTCGATGCAGAAGGAGTTTGATCACTTGCGAGCTTCAAACACTTTGAGCTTGGTTGACCTTCCTGAGGAGCAGAAAGCAATCGGATGCAAGTGGGTGTTTGCTATTAAACGCGACAAAAATGGTAAAGTTGAGCGACTCAAATCGAGGTTGGTAGCCAAATGTTGCGGACAGCAGTATGGGGTGAATTACCTTGAAACATTTTCCCCGGTGGCACGTTACTCTTCAATAAGGTTAGTGATTGCGTTGGCTGTCGAGTATAGTATGATTATGCACCAAATGGACGTGTCAGCAGCGTACCTAAACAGTGAACTAAAAGATGAGGTCTACATGAGAAAACCTGAAGGTTTTGTAGACGCAAAACACCCAAAGCGAGTCCTGCGATTGCATAAGTTTTTATACGGTCTAAAGCAGAGTGGACGCGAGTGGAACTGGAGGCTAGATGAAGTTCTTAACAAAATTGGGTTCATTTCCTGTCCTAGCGAGCCTTGCACATATACACAAAGAAAATTGCGGAAAACCTAGACATTATTGTAGTTGACGATTTAATTCTTGCTTGTTCCAGAAAAGATGACATTCTTAGCATCAAGAAGCAAATGTCAGATGAGATTGATGTTGTAGATGGCGGAAACCTGAAACATTTCCTAGGCATGGAGATAGAGAGGAGCGGCGAAACTGGCAGTGTTACTATAGGCCATAAACAATTTATTGCTGGTCTACTAAAAGACTATGGTATGGCAGACTGCAAACCCAACGCGATTCCTCTGGAGGCGGGCTTTTAAATTAAATGTGGGGATGCACAAAAGTGGATTAGAAGAAGTATCAATCACTCATTGGTTCTTGGCTTTATTTGGCTATGACGACAAGACCAGATATCATGCATAGTGCGGCTAAATTGGCACAAAGAATTGCTGATCCTCACAAGGAGCACGAAGTGGCTGCAAAGCGTGTCTTGAGGTACCTTAAGGGCACAGCTGACATGAAGCTATGTTACGAACGTACAGGTGGGCATGTCCATTATTTCGTTGATGCAGACTGGGCTGGCGATAGCACAGATCGCAAATCCTTTACTGGTTGGACATTCATCATGGCTGGTGCGGCGATTTCATGGGAGTCCAAAAAGCAGAGCATTGTGGCACTAAGTTCAACTGAAGCTGAGTATGTGGCTCTTTCAACAGCAGCAAAAGAGGCAGTTTATCTTAAAAAGCTGGTGAAGGAGATAGGAATAGGACTGGTTCCAAAGATGGTTATCTACAGTGATAATTAAAGCGCACAATGTCTGGGAAAAGACTTCAAGTTCCATGCACGAAACAAACATATTGATATTAAGTATCATTTTGTACGACAATTATATAAGGAAAATGTTATTGATATTAAGTATGTTTCAACAGAAAATATGATTTCTGATATTTTAACAAAAAACTTAAATAAGATTAAGCACACAGGTTTTTTTAAACAGTTAGGTTTGAATTGAATTGAAAATTATGTTTAAAAGAAAAATGGATATTTAAGTGGATATTTAACTTGTAAAGACATGTCTCTTTGAGAAGGAGTGTTGAAATCTCAATTACGTGTGCAAAGTGAATGTTTTATATTGAATGTAACTGGATCTAATTGGTATTTCTCTTTTGTCTTATTCTCTTAAGCGCGTCACGAGTTGCGCATCATTTATATATTAGTCAGTCGCAAACAAACTCTTATTTCAACAAATTATATAACATTAGTATGTCAAACTAAAATTATTAAAATATTAATATTTTTTAATCCTACAAATAGCTCCAATTTCATAATTAATTTTATTTTATATTTTTTCAATAATTTGTATAATATTTTGTTCAATTAATTACTACTCTTACACACCAACTTCCCCTAAATCTAATGAATTAAAAAATTTAAATTTAAATTCAATAAATTGAAAATGATAAATTTATTTTTTGTATTTGACCCTTCATCAATTTTTGGTTTATCTTTAAAGTGAATAAGAACATTTCTAGGACTTTTAATAATTCCATTTATTTATTGTTTAATACCTTCTCGATACAATATTTTTTAGAACTCAATTCTATTAACATTACACAAAGAATTTGTAAAGAAAGTACACTTCTAAACACTTTAATGAGTTTATTTCAACTGCCTATGTAGAAGATTGTATGTCTCTACACCTTGCAAGTTTATTTAGAACCGATCTTAGAATCTAATGCGGTTTTATAAGAAACCGCGGTGGTGGTTATTTCACTTATCTCTATTTACCATATATATGCTGCACTTGAAAGACGCAGTGGGGGATAATTATTATTCTAGACAAGAAGAATAGACTTATCGTAAACATGTGTGTACGTGAGGTCATAAAATATTGTAGCCGGTCGTAAATACAGGTAAGGGATCGCTGCATGGGACAACATCTTGTGCCCGCTAGCACTTGCACCGTACAGCGGTACTGTGCCGTGCAGTTTAGTTCAGTATTATCACATGTTCATGCTGGTGCCTGAACATTCTGCGGGGGGCCAGGAAACACGACAGACATTAGTTCACGCCATTGGTCCATTTTTTTTTTGTAATATACAAAGTGATATGTGTCCGTTCACGGTATGGAAAACCAGATCCTCGATGCGTACCCTCTTACCTTCCAGCTCTTTCAGGCTCTTTCGTACGTGATACAATTCAATTGAATTATTAACTATGACATGGTTAATGGGTGTTGGTACCCAAGTTTCGCCATCATCTAGGACCTTTAGAATAAGGGGTGAGAAGGTTACAGTGTCAATCGACGTGTATCTCTGGAGAGACAATTTTGATGACAGCTATCCGAGAAGTACATCCGGCAGGTACATTGATTATTGCCAGGCTTGGCAATTTGACTACTTCGTGGTTGTCTCCGCATGCCATATGGGATGATATGTTCTTGAAGGTTTTAATCAGCCAGCGGTTTCTTCCATTAAGCCTTTTGTAGTACAAGTCCTCGGTAAACTCATCCATTTCGCAGGACTATTTATTGTTCGGTTTGATCGGAGAAATCTCACAGCTATGATCGTCTGCATCCTTCCAGGCCCAGCTTCCTCCGCATAACCAGGTATCCTCTTTTTCCTGTTGACAGCGATTAACTTCTCCCTCAGTCATGGGGTGATATGCGTTAAGTTCGGTGCTGTAGATAAGGGATTCTGAACTTAGTCGCTTCGGAGTACACATAAAAATGATCCTTAAGCGTGTTTTGTACTTTGTTCATTTTGCTTGTAATGCGTTCGAAGTTTTTGTTTACTTCCTCTGTGGTTATTCGCACTAGATCGGAAGTTGCATTTATAATGGAGGCCTGGCTGTCCATATATTCAGTCAGTTGCTTCTCATTTTTGATAATTTTCTCCATATTTTCCTTTTGTCTTTCTGCTGTGCCGATTTCGAAGAACATAATGAACCTTCTTTTCCTTTTTGATGATTGAGTTTTTATCTAATTTCTGTCCTGTGTGCTGTCTACTTTGGCCTTCATGGTACTGCAAACTGATGAGCAGTAATCCGTGAATCCTCCCAATTTTCCACAAATTGAGGTAGTTGTGTCCAGGAAATCATCGGCTTGTTGAAGGAAAGTCAAGTAAGCTTGCATATCGTAGTAGAATAATAGCTGCCAACTTGACGATACGACTTCAATTTTATTAATTTTGTCCATTATTCTCCTCTAAATTTTGGATATTTAGCCTGCTAACATTGGTTGCAGGCGTTGCAGCGGTGCTCGCTACTTGAAGAATCATCAGAAGGCTCACGAGCGCATTTTTGGTGTGAATTTTGCTTTGTTCCTGCGCTTCCTCTTTTCATCGGTTGGCTGGTGGACAGGATCTTGCGTTTTCTCGCTGTTTTGTTCCCCTCCATTCGATGGCAGCAGACAGACCTTATTAAATGGCCTTTGACTACTCTGACTTTATCATCCTGTCCCTTGGTAGTCTTCACGATTCGCCCCATTGGCCATCTGGCTGGAGGCGTGTTTTCATTTTTAATGAAGGCTAATTGGCCTTCTTCCGGGTTTGGCCTATCCTGACACCATTCTGTCCTCTGTTGAAGAGATACCAGGTAATCTTCTTTCCACTTCCTCCAGAATTCCCCTCTGATGCGCTGCAAATGTCGCCATCTATCCAGGTATCCTACTCTTTGATTTTCATTAAAGTGTTCTGGAGCTCCAATAAGTGGTCTTCCCACGATGAAGTGTCCTGGCGTCAATATCTCCTCTCCTTGGTCGTCATTATTAAGATTCAACAAACGGCCGGGAGTTTAACACTGCTTCGATTTGACAAAGGAGTGTTGTGAACTCCTCAAAGGTGAAGCTGTTTTCGCCGATGACACGCCTAAGATGGTGTTTAACACCAGCTTCCCACAATCCTCCCATATGGGGGCTTGCCAGTGGATGCCTTCCTTAACGAGAATTGGCGCCAGATGATTATTGTTCCTAAGCGCGGTTACAAGCTCCTTGTCCAATATTCTGGCTGCTCCTACGAAGTTAGTGCCGTTGTCCGAGTACAGGTGTTCGCTTTTCCCGCGTCCTTCGTTGCCATACAAACAAAAAGGCATATATATTCTTTGAAAGTCTTTTGACCTCTTCCGTTCGAACATCGGATTTGAAAGGGTCCAGCGTAGTCGATCCCAGTATTTTGGAATGGATATTCTCCTGTTACTCGATGTACCGGCAAATTCCCCATAAGTTGATTTGCTACATCTTTTTTGTATCTTATGCAAGTAACACATTCTTGAAGATACTTTTTTAATTGGTTCCGCAGTCCGAAAATCCGGAATTCTCCTTGAACGTGGCTCCACATTAGCTTCAGTCCGCCATGTAGGGTTTCTTTATGTGCTTTACTTATTAAAAGAGAGTAGTGTGACTTTCCAAGTATAACTGGATGTTTTGCGACGTATGGCAACAATGAGTTTTGAAGCCGACCACCTACACTAAGGACGCCATCTCCGTCCAAAAAAGGGTTGAGCGCCAGCAGTTTACTTTTTGCTTCAAGAGGTCTTTTCTTTTGAAGCAACAGAATTTCTCGACCAAAATCTAGCTGTTGCTGTAACTTGACAACGGCTGTTTTGGCCTTCTTGAATTCATCAACGGAAAGGTAGGTTGGCTGAGGTGCTTTTCTTCGTAGTTTTACTTCCATAAGAGCGGAGTTAGGGTGTTTTCCTCTTCTGTTATTGTTGTAACAGCAATAGTTTCCGGTAGTTCGGGCTGAATCCATTGACTCGGTGGTTTTGCCAACCAGTGTGGTCCTTTCCACCAGATGTCACATGCTGCCAATTGCTTTGGAGATATTCCCCTTGAAGCGACGTCTGCTGGGTTCTCCTTTGATTGTACGTAGCTCCATTCAACGTTTGGCAGTTTTTTATTTATACCGTCCACTCGGGTTTTGACGAATTTGTCTTTGCTGCGTTTAATCTGAGAGTCACTCCATGCTTGCGATTGGATCCGATCTCCCATTATGTCTTGTATTCTACATAGTAGTTTGCTTAGGAGATGAGCGGCGCAAAGTTCCAATTTAGAAATAGTTTTTTTATTTTTTATTGGATTTACCTTGCTTTTTGCAGCCATCAAGGTTATTTTAGCTCCAATTTTGGCATACACCACTGCTGCATATGCATTTTCCGAGGCATCGCAAAACCCATGAATTTCTATGTCGTACGCAGATGAGCTTCCAGACCAGCGAGGTATGCTTATATTTCCCAGACTTGGTAGCTCGCTAGCATATTCTTGCCAGATCCGTGGAAGATTAAGGTCCAACTCAGTATCCCATGCAAGCGGCAATTTCCAGAGCTCCTGAATATAACATTTTCCTTGCAGAGTCACTGGTGTAAGCCATCCGAGTGGGTCGAAGATCCTTGCCAATTGCGAAAGAACTAAACGTTTTGTAACGCGTGTTAGCTTAGGGCAATCGACCTCCTTTTTGGGGTCCCATTGCAAGCCTAGAGTCTTAATTGACTCGTCCTCCTGGATGGTAATCTTCTCAGTCGAGTCGCCACCTTGAATTCCAGCGATGATTCGATCGTCGTTGGAGACCCATTTGCGCAGGTGCAAGCCAGCCTTCTCCATAATGCTTCGGAGTTCGACTTGTATTTTGACGCAGTCATCGATGGAGTCCCCACCAGTAATAAGATCATCCATGTAGAAGTCTTCTTGTCAGCAATCGTTGATTGTCTTTGCAGTATCGGTTTGCCAACTCTTGAAGACATCTGACGGCTAAAAATGGTGCTGCTGAAGTTCCATATGTTACTGTAGTCAGCTTAAATTCTTTGACTTCTGCTTTTGGATTATCTCTCCATAGAATATACTGATATTCTTGGTCTTCTTTGGCTATTTTAATTTGGCGATACATTTTCTCGATGTCAGCTGTCATCACATATTGCCATTGTCGCCATTTTAGCAAGATATCAAAAATGTCCTTTTGTATTCTAGGACCGTTGAGGTCGTTGAGGCTCAATCCATTGGAGGTTTTTGCAGAGGCGTCAAACACTACCCTAAGTTTGGTAGTTAGACTGTTCGGTCTAATGACTGCCTGATGTGGCAAGTAGTATTTTCCTTTTCCACTTGTGTTGACCGGTTCCATGTGCCCCAGTCTTACGTACTCTTCCATAAAGGCACTATAATCGCTGAAGATCTGTGGACTTCTCTTGAACCGTTTCTCCATTTGAAGGAGTCTAGCCATGGTTTGTTTCCTAGAGTCTCCGAGTTCACACTCTTTGCGAAATGGTATGGAAACCACAAGCCGACCTTCATTATCCCACGTAGTGGTTTTCTGGAAGTGTTCTTCACACTCTAGGTCTTCTTCTCGTTCGTTGGTATCGCTTTCCAATTCCCAGAAGCGCTCGAGATCGTCCAACCGTATTGTTGTAGCTGCGCTGATCACCTTGTTATTGCACTCTCTGGATAATTGCCCAGAGACTATCCATCCAAGGTTTGTTTTCTGTCCCACTGTCTGTTATTTTTTTTTTTTAATCTTCCCAATCATGATCGACGGCAGCAGGTCAACTCCTATTATAAGGTCGGTCCTGCCAAGCTCGTTGAAGTGTGGGTCGGCTAGCTCGCAGCCCTTCCAGTCCTTGGCAACGTTTATATTTATATGTTTGCTTGGTAGAGCTCTTCGCAGGTTTGCGTTATACCTTTAAAACTACTTGCAAACCTTGGTTTTATTTCCAGTCGCACACTACTTTTCACTACGTCCACGCCTTCTGAAATCCCCTGGACTTCTATATTGCTTTTCGTCCGCCGAAGTTTCAGAAGTTGTACTGCTTCCTCTGATATTAGAGTTTTTTGTGAGCCTCCATCAATAAGGGCTCTCAACTGCTCATAATTTCCAGTTTTGTTTTTTACTAGAACAAGAGCTGTGGCCAGTAACGTATCTTGCCCTTTATTCTGTTTAAGGCAATTGCTAGTTACGACGTGATTTTTGGCTCCATCGTCGTGAAGCCAGTTATGATGTGCTGTAGGGCACCGTTCACATGTCCAGGTCTTTTTACAATCTTTTATGTTGTGTGCTCCTAAGCATTTGTAACAAAGCGAGTTTTTGTATACAAACTCTCTAAGCTTTCCAATAGGCTCCGCTTTAAATTTCAAGCATTTACCTATCTCATGCCCCTCTTATTGGCAAAATCGACATTTCTTATTATTCTGCATTGAACCCAGACATCTTGCAGAGACTGAATCTCTCTGGCCTTCCTTACGTGTTGTTCGTATAGTTGTAAGACCTCTGTAGAGAAACGTGGAATCAATATTTGGACCGATTTGCTCTTTTATGATGCATATGTTTTCCCTCGCTGTATCCAGGAACCTGGGGATACTGCCTTCTTTATGATTCTTCAGCAGTTCCAAGTCCATCAGCTGGTTGAAGCGATCGGCAAATATTTTGCGCTTATTTGCATAGCGCTTGCATATCAGCTCCCATGCCAAATTGTAATTGGCCGAGGACCCATTTAATAACGACAAATCTCGCGTCTCCCGTGAAGTAAGTCCGTAGGTAGTGCAGCTTCCTAGTATCGCTGATATCTTCCCTCGGATCAATTGTTAGTGAGAAATTCTCGTAGAACGATTGCCACTCCTTCGGATCTCCGCTAAATGTAGGCAAAGTCGTTTTCGGAAGTTCCGGTCTGTCGTCCTCTCTATTGCGTACGTTGTGTATCTTCCTTTCGAGTAGGTCAGATAACACATGGACATCGCAATCCATTTCTACAAGCTTTGACATATCAACGGCATTATTTTCATAATCTGCGTTTAGTGACTCTTGCAATTTTGACCAGAGCCAGTTTAAGTGGTACTTTTGGTTTTCCAAGATAGTCACATTGCTTTGATTAATGCCGGCTTTGACTTCGGCTATTTTCTTCGTTAACATATTAGTTAGTCTGTCCGAGGTATCTCCCAAGGGAACCGGGACAGGGGTGCTTCGTGGTACACTTGCTCTTGCCCCTAATCCTTTAGAGGTACTTGGCCTGGTATCCAGCACTTCCCTTTGTCCAGTTTCCTCTAGCTGAAACGGTTCTTCGCCTATCGTGGCTTCTTCGACCTTCATTTCCGAATCCAAGTAACTACGGACTTCAGCCATTTTAGACTCATAAATCTTCTCGTTAAAGTATTGATGATCGACAGGTCCAATCCTTACCTGCGCCGTGTGGTTGCTCTTGAATTTAGCGCTTAATTCCCTCACTCTCGATGACTTTCCTCTCTCCGCTAGTTGCTCCTGGATTTCTTGTAGCACTTCATTTTGCCTTTTTAGCAGTGCCAACGTTTGTTCGGACATCATTCTGATTTGCTTTTTATTTTAAACTTTTCGCCTGGTTGATCTAGCTGTGCCTTGACTCACAACTTGTTGATGTTAGCCAAAAATACAAAAGAATGCAACAGAATTTTCACTAGATTTTTACTTGATACACCCGCGGACGGCGGGTTAGAAGTAGACTTCTAAACACTTTAATGAGTTTATTTCAACTTCCTATGCAGAAGATTGTATGTCTCTACACCTTGCAAGTTTATTTAGAACTCATCTTAGAATCTAATGCGGTGTTATAAGAAACCGCGGTGGTGGTTATTTCACTTATCTCTATTTATATATGCTGCACTTGAAAGACGCAGCGGGGGATAATTATTATTCTAGACAAGAATAGAATAGTTGAGATCCTTTCTTACTTCTGGTAAACATGTGTGTACGTGAGGTCATAAAATATTGTAGCCGGTCGTAAACATAGGTAAGGGATCGCTGCATGGGACAACATCTTGTGCCTGTTAGCACTTGCACTGTACAGCGGTACTGTGCCGTGCAGTTTAGTTCAGTATTATCACATGTTCATGCTGGTGCCTGAACAGAATTAAAAATTTGTTAGGGCCAACAAGTCATAATGGCTCTTCATTTATTTTTATTTCTTTATTTTCTCTTATTCTTTATACGTATTATACGGATGAATTAATTATACTCAACACATATATATGCTCATTTAGTGTCTCAAGGAACCCCAGCAATTTTAATACCATTTATAGTATGTATTGAAACTATTAGAAACGTAATTCGATCAGGAACATTAGCTGTTCGATTAACTGCTAATATAATTGCAGGACATTTATTATTAACTTTATTAGGAAATAGCAGGGCGTTCGATATCTTATTTTTTAGTAACTTTTCTTTTAGTAGGTCAAATCGCTTTATTAGTTCTTGAATCAGCTGTAGCTATAATTCAATCTTATGTATTTGCAGCTTTAAGAACACTATATTCTAGAGAAGTAAATTAATAAGTATATATTAGTGTGCATGAGTGCATAAGTTCGTGCCCGATTTCGCTGGATGCCGTTCGAATCGTTTGAGAGTGGCGCTCGTGAAAGAAATATATACATATTATATATCGTTGGAAAGGTGACAGTCCGAACTGTAAATCAAGCATAAAATAACTTAATTTTGATTTGAGTTGCTTAGTGAAAAGACGCATGGAAGATGGACAACGAAAAAGATCATATGCGTCATATTATGTTATACGAATTCCACAAAGGAAAAACAGTGGGCGCTGCAACTAAAGATATTCGCGAAGTTTATTTGGACCGTGCTCCAGCACTCCGCACAGTAAAGAAATGGTTCGCGAAATTTCGTTCTGGAGATTTTAACCTCGAAGATCAACCTCGCAGTGGACGGCCTTCTGAGCTTGATGACGATGTTCTAAGGACTTTAGTTGCGAATAACTCACGTATTTCGACGGAAGAGGTTGCCAGTGAATTGAACGTCAACAAATCAACTGCGTTTCGTCGTTTAAAAAAGGGTTGGGTACACTTTGAAGCTCGATACATGGGTGCCACATCAGTTGAGTGAAAAAAACAAAGTGGACCGTATGTCAACAGCAATTTCTTTGCTTCGACGGATCAAAAACGAACCTTTTTTGGATCGGCTCGTGACTGGTGATGAAAAATGGGTCCTGTACAACAATGTTCAACGCAAAAGAACATGGAAACAGGCACACGAAGAAGCGGAACCGATGTCGAAAGGTGGACTGCATCCGATGAAGGTACTGCTGTGCATTTGGTGGGATATCCGAGGCGTGATCTATTTTGAGCTCTTGCCAGCTGGAGAAACGATCACTGCCAACAAGTATTGTCAGCAATTGGTCGAATTGAAGAAAGCAATTGATGAAAAACGTCAGATTTTGGCCAATCGCAAAGGAGTTCTTTTCCATCATGACAACGCCAGGCCACATGTTGCAAAACCGACCCTGGCCAAACTGAAGGAGATGAATTGGGAAATCATGCCGCATCCCCCATATTCACCCGACATTGCACCTTCTGATTATCATTTGTTTCGATCGCTGCAGAACAATTTGAATGGAAAAAAATTTAAAAATGTGGAAGACGTCAAAAACCACCTTTTCAACGAGAAACCGCGCGATTTCTATGAATCAGGCATCCGTAAATTGGTTGAACGTTGGGAGTGGATTGCCGAACATGATGGCGAATACATAATTGATTAATAAAAGCGCTTTCTTCAAAAAATTTCAATTTTAGTTTGCACTTGAAATCGGGCACGAACTTATGCACTCATCCATATATATAGTAGCAGAACATGCTTCACATATTACGCTGACATTAAATTCGATCTACCAAAAGCGCTGCACATACAATCTTGCGCATGCATGGGTACGTAACGTAACATGAAACTTGAAGCGCATGATTATGGCTGTTGTATAATTGCATTCTTCTTTTTGTATGCACCCAAAAAAACAAATTCTGCAAAACTGTTGACTAGACATTTCTGTCTCTCACGACTCACTTCGAGCCGAACATAAACTGTGTAGATTTAGTCTTAAGCTGACAGTAAAACAATAAAGTGGCTATACTCTGAATTCGTTCGTGTTTACCATATTTCCATTTATTCAAAACTTACAGCGTTGATCTTAGTCTAAAGACGGATCATTTGTTCGACTCACATTCGCGAAGAATACGTAAGTGGCGCAGCCGGTAGGATGATACATTATTGATGCGATAGAAACGGTACAATCGGTTCACAGTGAAAAACCTACGGTGTACCTAAAACAACAAAGTGATTGTGAACGTGAAACAACAACTACAACTAACTAAGTGAAAACAGAAACTCTATCCAACACAGGACTGCTAATGACATCTGGGACAAATTTCATGTCAATGTCATCATCAGTAATATATTTACGCTTGTATTTACCAAACGACCACGAGTGCATGTTTCGATTTTTACAATGTCTGATTTAATTGAGCAAAGAAGTGCCATCAAACTTTGTTTGCGGAATGAAATTTCGGCTGCGGAAACGTTGAGGATTTGGTGATTCTACCATGTCGCAGAAAAATGTTTATAAGTGGTACAAAGACTTCAAAGAGGGTCGAGGCCAGACCAAAAAAAGCACGTCAAAGTCGTTCAAAAATCAAGGTCATGATGACAGTTTTCTTCGATTTTCGTGGTGTGGTGCACTATGAATTCCTTCCACCCGGCCAAACTGTTAATAAGGAATATTATTTGAGCGTTATGCGTCGTTTGCGTGAAGCAATTCGTCTAAGAAGACCAGAATTATGGGCCAACAACTCTTGGTTTTTGCATCACGATAATGCACCATCTCACACTGCACTCGTTCTTCGTGACCATTTCGCCAAAAATTCGACGCATATCGTTCCGCCACCGTATTCGCCTGATTTGGCTCCGTGTGACTTCTGCCTATTCCCAAAACTCAAGAGACCACTCCGGGGAACGCGTTTCGAGTCGATTGAGGAGATAAGAGCTGAATCGAAGAAGGCGCTGATGGCTATACCGGAAAGGGACTATTTGGCATGTT
Source organism: Zaprionus ornatus (assembly GCA_018904035.1). Classification (NCBI taxonomy): domain Eukaryota; kingdom Metazoa; phylum Arthropoda; class Insecta; order Diptera; family Drosophilidae; genus Zaprionus; species Zaprionus ornatus. Next base: position 72,784 of record JAEIFZ010000304.1, on the reverse strand, counting down.
TCGAGGATTGGAAAAAACGTTGGCATAAGTGTATTTTATCGGGAGGGGATTACTTCGAAGGGGATGAAATTGATGTAGAAGAATAAATAAAGATTTTTCATTTTACAAACAAATTCACCTTACTTTTTGCCCACAGTAGTACATATATTAAGCATACCTTCACCTTCATGTTCCTTTCATTTGCAAATATTTGGACACGTGATGTTTTTTTAACAGAAGTACAAAGTTGAGTAATAGCTTCCCGCCAATTTTGCTAGAACAAAAAGCTGATAAAACATATGAATTTGTTATTGGATAAATGCAGTGTTGCAACTTAAATGTTTTTAAATATCGTTTTGGTGTCCCTCATGTATGCTCTCTTATAATATATAGTTAAATTCAAAATAGAATTTACAAAATTTTTCGATTTTATGCCAAAAAATAGGGAATCTGGCCCAGTGTGCAGTCCCTAATTCCAATAGAACACCAACTAACCCACAAAACAGACAAGTTAATAGCCAGAACAAGCCTATCACACCTTTCCAACCATTTCATAATAATGTTTTCCAAACTTATTTCCAACCATATCCATATGCACCAACTCATGCACCCAGGTTTAATCAAAATCCTTTTCCCCAGTACCAACAAAGACCAATCCACCCACAATCTAACATACCCATAATGCATCAACCCAGACCGAGCCCAGCTTTTAACTGACAGAATATTTTTGACCAGAATCGTTTCGGACCTAATCACACTGGCATACCGACTAACTACCCCTCAACTGAAAATGCACCTACTAACAACCCTGCAAAAAGACAGAGACCATCGAATAGTGGACAATCTAAAATGAGTATAGAAGAATTAAGATACCAGGAAATGACGTCAAATCAACCCGAATACCCATACAACTACTATTATCCCTATTACCCGGATAAATCCAACCTCCGCCCTATCCCTGCCAAATGGGATATATCCCAGATCCAATCCAAAATCATCCTGAACAAAACTGTGACAATTTGGACACAACACAACAAGAGCAAACAATACCGAACGATGACGAACCAGACAATACCAAGCAAGCAGAAAATTTTCGGCTAGTTGCCCCGGATCAAGCCAATATGTAACCATCAAACATAATGATGGCGAACTATATATATTTATATATATTTATATTATTATTTTCCAAACACCCATACAACCAAACAACCACCTAATCCATACTAGTAATGGCACGTTAACTATTAACGAAGCTACAACTATACCACCCAATAGCTACTTTCCTATTGCTCAAGAGTTCTTGATTCATAAATTCTTAGATCATTACGACATGCTGATTGGACGTAAATTGTTGTCCAAAGCCAAAGCAGTAATATTGTAGATTATCAAAAGGGAAATGCTACCCTTTTTAATAAAACATACAAGATAAAAGCCACTAACAATACTACAGAACAGAACCATGCTCAAATAGACCATCCATTCCCACAAGACCCCACCTTTAGAAACTTTCACACTTCAAGAGAACTTCTTCCGACTAGACCACCTAAACACAGACGAAAGACGCAAATTAACGAACCTATTGACAAAATTTAAAGACATTCAATTTCACGAAGGCGACAAACTTAGTTTTACGAATCAAGAAAAACACACCATCAACACTACACACAATATCCCCGTTTATTCCAAACTGTACAGTTTCCAACAGACGTACGAAAAAGAAGTGGAAAAACAAATCCAAGACATGTTACAATAGAACAGGGTATCATTCGAGAAAGTAATTCACCGTACTGTAGCCCCATTTGGGTCGTACCGAAAAAATTGGATGCTTCTGGATAACAGAAACTTCGCATCGTAATAGACTACAGAATATTAAACGATTAACAATAAATGACCGATATCCTATACCAAATATAGACGAAATATGAAATATTAAACTAGGGAGGTCCAATTACTTCACAACAATAGACGTTGCAAAAGGCTTTCACCAAATAGAAATGGACCCAGAATCAATAGCCAAGACGGCTTTCTTAACCAAATATGGACACTACGAGTATACAAGAATGCCATTTGGGCTTTAAAATGCCCCCGCTACTTTCCAGCGCTGTATGAATAATCTACTCCGTCCGCTCCTAAATAAAAACTGTCTAGTATACCTAAATGATATCATCGTTTTTTCCACCTCTTTAGAAGAACATCTTCACTCCCTTGAAGCAGTTTTTGAGAAATTATCTCAAGCTAATCTAAAACTACAGCTAGACAAATGTTAATTTCTAAGACAAGAACCAACCTTTCTAGGACACGTTATCACTAAAGATCGAATTAAACCAAATCCTGAAAAAATTAAAGCCATACAAAAATATCCGCTTCCAACCCAATCCAAGGAAATCAAAGCATTTCTTGGAATCACAGGTTACTACAGAAAATTCATACCTAATTTCTCTGATATAGCTAAACCATTGACTAAATGCCTAAGAAAAGGAGTCAAAATAGATATAAACCAAAAATACTACATAGAGGCATTTCGTAAACTAAAATTACTCATTTCCGAGGATCCTATACTAAAAATACCTAACTTCGAAAGAAAATTTGTATTAACAACCGACGCAACCAACGTAGCACTATGCGCTGTTCTATCTCAAAATAAACATCCTGTTAGTTACATTAGTAGGACTCTAAATGAACACGAGGTTAATTACAGCGTTATAGAAAAAGAATTACTAGCAATAGTCGGAGACTATCTATTAGGACGACATTTCGAAGTAGCTTCTGAACATCAACCATTGTGCTGGCTACACAAACTAAAAGAGCCCAATTCAAAGTTGACTAGATGGAAGATTAGACTATCAGAGTACGACTTCGACATAAGGTACATCAAAGGGAAAGAAAACCATGTCGCGCATGCACTGTCTAGAATCAAAATAGAACAGACGTTTTTTTGGGAATCCACGCAACATAGCGCGGAAGAAGATAGTAGCAACTTAATAGGACTATCTGAAAAGGCCATTAGCTATCACAAAAAACAAATCATTTTTTCAAAAGGCCCCAATAGTAATACAGAATACGAAACCTATTTCAGGAAACAAATTATACATATCTCCTATGAAGAAATGACCCTCGAAACAGCCAAGCGATATTTACTCAACCATTTTTGTTCAAAGAATAGCGCTCTTTACATCGAAAGCGATGCAGACTTTGAAATGATTCAAAGCGCTTATAAAAAGACCATGAATCCAAAATGCGCAAAAATTTTCCAAAGTCTCATTTTACTAAAAAACATTCCCACTTATGCAAAATTTAAAGAATTAATCCTCAACACACACGAAAAGCTCTTACACCCAGGAATTCAGAAAACTGTAAAACTCTTTAGTGAAACATACTACTTTCCCAATAGCCAGCTCCTCATTCAAAATATAATCAATGAATGTCAAGTTTGTAATCTAGCCAAAACAGAACATCGTAATACAAAAATGCCAATGAAAATCACAACTAAACCCGAACATTGCCGGGATAAATTTGTAATAGATATCTATTCTTCTGAAGGAAATCACTATTTGAGCTGTATCGACATTTACCTCAAATTCGCCACTCTTGAACAGATAAAGACAAAGGATTGGATAGAACGTAAAAATGCCTTAATGCGCATATTTAATCAGTTGGGGAAACCTAGACTCCTTAAGGCAGACAGAGACGGCGCATTCTCCAGCCTAGCCCTTAAACGTTGGCTCGAAACCGAAGACGTAGAATTACAACTTAACACTACGAAAACTGGTGTCGCTGACATAGAAAGACTCAACAAGACTATAAACGAAAAAATCCGTATTATAAAAAACTCTGTCGACAATGAAACCGAGATAAGTAAAATAGAAACAATCCATTACATCTACAATCACAAAACCAAACACGATACTACTGGACAAACCCCCGCTCACATATTAATTTATGCTGGACAACCGATTCTAGATACACAACACAATAAAGAAATTAAAGTTAACGAAATAAATAAAAACAGAACCGAATACAATGTTGACACTAGATACAGAAAGGGACCATTACAAAAAGGAAAATTAGAAAATTAACAAAGAACGTCGAACAAACCGACGAAGACCACCACAAAATCACTAATAGAAACAGAGAAACACACTAGTACAAGACCCAATTCAAAAAACAGAAAAAAATTAATCAACTTCCCATTCTACAGGCCCCTGGTTCACCATAATACACCTCCTCACCTTTGCAAAACTATGCCAAGCCCAGCAACTTCAAATCAACAACATTGACACTGACCACGGATATCTCCTATTCTCTGACAAACCCATCCAAGTCCCTTCAGAATATGAACACCACTGTCTCCGCATAAATCTTTCCGATATAGACAACTTAACTCATTACTTTAACATTTGAGTAACAAACTATACACATATCCTTCAAATTACACTTTTCCACAATAAAATGCTAAGGGAACTTAATGCTATAACACTACACCAGACAAATAGACAGAAACGCGGACTAATTAACATAATGGGATTTGCATTTAAATACCTTTTCGGAACATTAGACAACCGATTAGAAATCAATTAGAAAGGAAAATGATAAAATCTATAATCAGAATAACAAAGAAATAAATAATGAATGTATTAAAAATATCATAAAAAGAGGGCATCCGATATGCAATTTTGTCCCTACAACAGTTAATCAAATAATTAAATATGTAGAACCAAATAGTATTCTAACTTGGAATATAAATGACACTGTTATAGAACAGAATTGTCAAGAATTAAATAAAAATATCACGATTAATGGCGATAAAATAATAACAATAAAACAGTGTAAAATCAAAATAGGAAAGAGGGTGCTGAATGAAAACCAGCTGACTCCCGAGATAACCATTGTACACACCCTTAAACCTAAAAAAATAAAACCAATAGAACATAAGGACATTGTACAATTAATATCAAATAATAATATCACAGTTTGTATAATGGTATCAAACATAATCCTCACATCTTTTATTGTTTGTATCTACCTCAAACTTAAAAACAAAATAACCATTGAAACACAGAATACAAACCCAACTGCATCACCAAGATTGCATGCATAAACCCCAGTAGAAGAAATAGAAGCATAAGCTTCCTTTTTAAGGGGAAGGTAGTAGCATAATATGCTTCACATATTACGCTGACATTAAATTCGATCTAGCTAAAACGCTGCACATACAATCTTGCGCATGCATCGGTACGCAACGTAACATGAAACTTGAAGCGCATGATTATGATTGTTGTATAATTGGATTCTTCTTTTTGTATGCACCCAAAAGAACAAATTCCTCAAAACTGTTGACTAGACATTTCCGTCTCTCGCGACTCACTTCGGGCCGAACATAAACTCTGTTCATTTAGTCTTAAGCTGACAGTAAAACAATAAAGTGGCTATACTCTGAATTCGTTCGTGTTAATTCCATTTATTCAAAACATACAGCGTTGGTCTTACTCTAAAGACGGATCATTTGTTTGACTCACATTCGCGAAGAATACGTAAGTATATATATATATATATATATATATATATATATTAAAAATGTCTACACATTCAAATCACCCATTTCATTTAGTTGAGTACAGTTCTTGACCTTTAACATTTGATTTGCATTCAAAAAGTATTGATTTTTCAATTAACCTTTAAATTATATATATATTATAAAGCAGAATATGAAGCGATAAATTGCAATTAGTTTCAACCTAATCTTAGGTAAATTACCTTTATTCTTCTTTAATTGAAGCCAAAATAGAGGCTTATCACTGCTAATGATAGAATTGAGTAATAAACTCCGATTATGGAAGTATGATGATCAAGTAAAAGCTGCTAACTTTTTTCTTTTAATGGTTAAATTCCATACATATGGTACAAACCATATAGAACCTAAAAATATAGTAATATAATAAATTAAAGATTTATTTAAACTATATAAATTCATAAAAGAAATTAAATACCCAAATAAACCCCCTCTAATACAAACTAATAAAGTCAATAATTTTATAGATAAAGGTAAACAAATTATATAAGGATAAGAAAAAATTAATCAATTTAAGCGAAAGCAGAAGACGAAACTTAAGCCTCTTGTATACTGGTGGTACCCCTCCTTCCACTTGCTTCAAGCGGAATGTTTTAGGGCAAGGGGAAAAGCGCAACGAGCTGGAGGTCTACAAAACGAAACGTGCAGAGCTTAGAAATGGCATATCGGCCAAAGCAAATGCTTTAAAAAAGATTCTGGCAGACGAAGATCCCTGGGGTTTCGACTACAAATCGCATGCAAAAAGCTAAAAGACGTTGGAGGAGGTACTCCACAGGACCCACTAACAGTGGCTAACATTATGAGCGAACTGTTTTCATCCAGGACACGTTATGGCAACCCGCCCAAGAAACCCTTGCCCCCTCCCGTGTGTCACTGCATGCGAAGTGGTCGGACCGGCAAAAAGAACTAAGCCAAACAAAGCCTCTGGTCTTGATGGTATCCCAAGAGTAGTAGTCGAAGGAGCTGCAACCACCAAACCGGAAATATTCAGGGACACCTTCCAACAGTGACTGCTGGACGGAGTCTTTCCAAAACGGTGGAAAAGCGAGAGACTGATCCTCTTGCCAAAAGGTAAGTGGCTTGAGGAAAGGGGAAAGCACGCTCGAGGCTCTCACGGTTTTAAGAAATTTTGACATGAGAGCTCTCGACGGTGAAAGATGGCTAGGTGACAATGAGTACTGCGCGATTTTCACGTTGGACGTCAACAACGCATTTAATACGGCGAGATGGCCAAACATTCTTGGTGCTATGCGCACCAATGGTATACCCGCATACACCAGGAGCGTTAATAGCTGCTACCTCGGGGACCGTCTAATATGGTATGATACAGAAGCTGGGCCAAGAAGACCCTAAATCTTCCCAGGAGTCCCACAAGGTTCGGTGCTTTGACCAATCCTGTGCAAGCACAGAGGAGTGGAGTTATTCTTCTTTGTCGACTATGTGGCGGTAACAGCTGTTGACAAAACAATTTCGGAGGTCCAGGAGAAGAGCAATGCATCGAAAGACTCGTTCCAAAATCGTTGTGCACTTGTCCGAAGTTTTTGTTGAGGTGAAAGGTTGTCTGAGTGCATTCAGGTCTCGGTAAAAGATGCACAAAAGGACTCAGTGGATTGGATAATAGGTTCTCATTTAAGGAGCAGGCAGCGATGACAACAGCAACACCGCCAAGACTCATGCCAAACGTTTGAGGACTCCGGATGCCGGCCAGGCGGCTGCTTGTGGCGGCTGCAAAATAACGCTGCTAACAGTTCAAACGAGAGCAACAGTCGAGCGGCACGCGACAGTGGGATACCCTTGGACGTATGTTGCCATAAAAAGTATCTCATTGTATATGTTGGAATAAATGTGTATGCCTCGATATGTAATGTTAATTAGCATAAGATTAAATCGGCTGTTATCAAATACTTAACGTAATGTTAAATTAACATAATTACTTCTCTTGCTCAAAATACGAGTATCAGAGGAATTCGGGGAATCAATAAATCTTCTCTGGTACCACATCCTATGAGTATTGTGCACTCTATTATGAAAGTTTTCAATGATTTTACCAGAAAACGCGTGCTATTGCAAAGTTTATTGATTATTGTTACCATTCCATATCTAAGCAAAGTATTTGTTACGTCTTTTCATTATACGGTAGCAATAGTAGTTCATACATGATACTGTTTTACACAGAGGTGTACCACGATTGGGTCAACTTGAGAAATATTAATGTCTTAACCATTTTCTCCACGACATAGCATCAAAGGATATTGTAAGCTGTCATAAGATATGTGTAACTCTAAAATTTTTCGCAAATTATCATAACGACTATGAAATACAATATCTCTTTTGTCAAATTGCTGTCCAGATATCACCACTGCTACTTCACTCGTGGAAGGCGCATTGTATCGTCCTCTGTGTTCTCCAACAGGAACTTTATTTACATGGATTACGACATTAAAGTCAGGAGTATCTGCTGGAACACTCTCAATCGCAGTTTTAAAAAACTATATGTAGCAATTATGAGAATGTAACATATCTTGGAGAGATCTAATCAAATCTATATCAATTGGCTGTGCAACATTTGTACATCGCGTAGATGCTTGTGTATCTGGATAAAATACATTTGCAGAAATTTGGGGTCATCGGGTCGAAGTGGTAGCAAGCTCCCAGCTAAGTGGTACACTTACACTTACACTTTTCAATGTGTATAATGTAGTTTCGATTTCTAGGGTGTGTGGACTGGTTCACATTTTGTGTTTTCATATTTATTTATTATTTGATATCTTTTGATATATTTAATTTTATTTTTTTGAAAATTTTTCTCTGTTTTATTATAAAAGAAAAAATACATAAATATTTTGGAGACATTAAACAGAGCGAAAAGAAACAGTATGTATTTTTAGCTCGTGCCAGACAATCAAGAAGAAGAAAATGTAACGAATTTTGGCACGCTCTTAAAATGCATACATATTATAGTAAGACTCTTACCAGCGATGATCCAGTGACTTAGTGGTGAGATCTATTCCCTTGAACTATTACGACGGAGGACTTGTCTTCCAGTTTGTTACCTTTAGGATAACTACGATGGAGGGCTTCACCTCGCCCCCTTAGTAGTATTACTAGCCTTGTGGTCTAGCAATGAGATTGTTAATAATGACAAGAGTATTTTACGGCTGAGTGCCGGAGCAGTGTAGTGTTTTATTGAACGACGGTACCAAAACTGAAAAGCTCACAATATTCAAGACTAAGTTAACCCTACGCGACAATGCATCAAGCCACCAAGCCATTGTCGGCAAACCGACTCAGCATTCCTTGCAGCTCAGGGCAACACTCCAAATAGAAGTGCCAGCTGTCGGTAGCCGAACGTTTTTAGCGCGGACCGCTGAACCCAATTCTGGTTGTTGTTAACTACCCCTCCTCAAGTTTATGACCGTCCTCGCCCATGTTGAACTTGTCGATGGTCCGCTGTATTTCCTCGAAAGCTCGTCTTCTTCTTAATGCCAGAATAAGGATAAGAGAGTCTATCAACCCAATATTCAGAGAGCCGATCAACCTGTCAGCCGATCAAGCGCTATCAGCGAGCTGTCGCTTCGTTGATTATTATAAGGCCGCCATCTACGGGTGTTATTGCTCGCAAGTGGCTAGATTAAGTGTGCCACTGAGCAAAGCTTCCAGAGTGGAGCGCAGTCACGTCTCGTGCCGAGAGCGTTCGCAGAACGTGTTATGTCAGTGCACCCAATGATAGCAAAGGTGCAAAGGTCCTCGTCGAGGCGTAAGATGATATGTTGGTGAGATACAGGGTAGACGGAGCCTTCATAGAAATCAAAGTAGTATTTAGTATTTTTCGGACTGAAGGACCCTGACTCTAGAGGCTTCTATCAAGATAACTATTTGAGTGTCTTGTTCGAAAAGAGATTTCAAATCGGCATGATCAAGAATCGTGAGATTTACTATGTTAGATTTGGCCAACGTAATGGTGAGAATTAAATTTTGAATTTCTTAAGCAATATTCTATTTCTTGCCAGTAGTGGTTCGTTCAGGCGTGGAAAGTCAACCAAACCGCTTTCTCGGGCCTTGATCACCTTATTAATGGTGTCAGTTAAATGGTTTATTTGCTTTTGAGTTTCTGAATTAATAGTTATCTGCCTAGAGTTAGACTCCATTAGTTGAGCCTCTGTTATCTTGATCTTTAGAAAGTCTGTGGCATCAGGAGTATCCGCAACTCCCTTTAAGGCTGTTCCTAAGAAATCTAGGCTCCTAGCAATCCTGTGGTGTAGTTTGAGGACGGATAACAAAGTTCTCAGAATTGTATATCCGATTGGGGGAGGGATACGGATTTTCCTTAATGTAACCTACTAACTAACTACAAGGGGAAAGCCTACTGAAGGTTGTCCTTATGGACCACACTTCTCTTAATGAGTACAGAGGTTCCCAGGTCTGCTTGCACCTTCTGTTCCATGCACAACGGGGTCACCTTGTTACCTAACATCTTATTGTTCTTCAAAAAAACATGTTCTCCTACCTCAAACACACGGTTTTGTATAGTTGGATTGCATCTTCCGGTGCTGCCTTGCTGGACTTTCACCAGTCTTGCCTTGATGTCTAGGCAGCGCTCATGGGCCCCTGAGTGAACAACTTCAATTGGTCTCTCAAGATTAGCTCTATTGTGTCATTGATCTTTTTGTCCAACTTCAGGCTTCTGTCGATTTCTGCAAAGGTGCTGTTGAACCGTTCTTCTTGGTCATTGCGCGAGCTATGAAGCGGAGGTGCATTCACAATGTCAATGCCGTAGTTGTTTTTATACCCTTGGACCATTGAAAATGGTCAAAAAGGGGTATACTAACTTTGTGCATATGTATGTAACGGGCAGAAGGAGGCGTCGGAGACCCCATAAAGTATATATATTCTTTCTCAGGATCACTAGCCGAGTCGATTGAACCATGTCCGTCTGTCTGTCCGTCGGTCCGTCTGTCTGTCTGTCTGGATGAGCCGATCTCAGCTTTACAAAAGCTAGGGTTACCAAATTTAGCATAAAGATTCCTGTATACCTCCGAATTGCAATCCGATCGGACAATAAAAACGTAAGTTATTAGATAAACCATTTCGACCCTTTGACCAGCAAAGAAGTTGTCGATGACGTCAGAACTAAATTACTTGCGTAGGAAAAAAAAAAGGACAAACGATGCGAGCGCGAAGTGCGAGCTGTTTCTCGACTCTTCTTTTCCATGCACATGTCAATTACCGAAAATACATGTGCATAAATATATACTAATACTCAACCAATAGGTGGCGTGTTAAATGAATATGAATGTATGCAAGTATTTACATGCTTGTGTACATAATCATAATATTTATAATATGCTTACGTGCACATATGATTATTATTTAATAATTCACATTTTAGGGTCAGCAAAAAATACAAAACTATAAAATGCAATTAAATAGATATTAGTTTTGATTACTCGATATATTGCAATTCAATGGCCAATTCAAAATTTATAAAGAAATACCGATATATACTGCTCACACCGCTTTTTGCAGTCTTGCGCTAGGAAAAATCCAGCGATAAATTATTGACAACGTATCGAAATTGATGCAAGGTGGCAGCGCACTGCAGTGCTATGATTAATTTGTAGCTTGCGATTAGTATTATACAATTAGATACTTTTTATGGCAACATACGTCCAAGGGTATCCCACTGTCGCGTGCCGCTCGACTGTTGCTCTCGTTAATTTTCGGTAGGTGCAAAAATCTCCTAATAATGTCAACATTTTATTTTTATATTCGTCTTTTTGTATTGCCACTGTTTTGTTACCTTTGTCAGAGTTTTAAATTTAAAATTAATATATTATTATTTTCGTTCAAGAATCGTCTAGTTCACCCACTGTACCTATTATTGCACGATCCCTTTCGTTCTCTCTCATTTTCGATCTGTGTTCTTTCACAAGTAAAGAGAAATGTGTGCGTGCTGTTTCTTGGTTCTCTTTGTTTTGATGTGTCTGCACCAGTTCTTCGCCGTCCGCAATGTAATTGAAGAGCGGAAAATTTCTCTTCTCTATTGGGAGAGCGAATTTCGGGCCTTTGCCAAGTAAAGCTTGTACGTCTTGCGGAAACTTTTTCGTCGTCTTGTTTATAAACCAATCTTTGGTTTTGTTGTTGTCCAGGAAGTTGTTGTTCCGTTTTCTTTGAAGTCTTTCTAATTTCTTCTCATGTCGTTCTGTTAGTATTGTTGTTGTCTTGTTTAATACGTTTCTCTCTCTCTCAAAAAATGTCGATGCGTCATCTGTGTTCATGGTGTTTTCTAAGATTGTTTTTGTTTCTTTCAGCTGCTCTTCATGTCTATCTAAGATATTGTGTTTATGTTTAATTATTAAATTTAATATTTTAGTTTGAGAAAGGTAAATGTGTCTGACTAGAGATTTTTGTATGTCTGGTTGGTTGTACAAGTCGTCTAAAAATAAATTAATGCACCTAGTTATACCTTGTTTAAATTTGGGGATAATTCGATAATTTTATATGTAACTTAAGTTTAGTGTGTTTTATAGTTTGAAACCTGTTAATTTCCATGTTTTGGTTTTTGTTGTTTTGTTTTATATTTGCATATCCCATTGATAGATTAGAGGGAAAATTAAAACTTAAATGGTATAAAAAAACGATGGCTTCTGGAAGACTTATAAACTACAACTCAAAACACCCAAGGACGATTATAATAAATACAGCAAGAGGCTGTATAAAACGCATGTTTGGCATATCTTGCAAAATATATCAAAACGCATGTTTGGCATATCTGACAAAATATATCATAAGGATATTAAAAAGGAAATAACAGAAATACTAACAGACAATGACTTTCAAAAAACGCTAGTCAAAAAACTAATTATAAAATATCAGGAAACACCAAGAGAAACTACAAATAGACAAGTGAAATCATATAGATCTCTAATCTATGTACCAACGTTATCAGAACGATTAATGAGATCCGATTGTTACAATAATAAAGAAATAAAAATAGCACATAAACATTTTTATAATAATACTAAGTCCAAAGTAGATCCTTGCAGTGGCAACAGTACGGAAACATGCAATGGGGTTATACGTAGGAACTACAAAACTAAAATTAAAAACAAGATTAACACAACACAAATCTGATTTTTAATTACGACACCAAAGTATAACACAAAAAACAGCTCTTATGTCCAGTGGGACAAACAAACATCACTCTCCGAATTTTGACGCAACAACAATATTACAACAAGAACAACACTATGTTAAACGTTACACTCTCGAAATGCTACACATAATAAACCCACCAAGACAAGATAGATTAAACTACAAAACGGACACAGAAAACTGCGCTCACATATACAGGCAGGTATACATAAGTAAATACTTATTAAGCCAGTTAGGAACTCCGCGCCCGCAAGAGCAGATGTGAAAAATATATGTATGTAATTTAGTATTGTTCAATTTAGTTTTAAAGAAATATTGTTAAAAATCCAATTTTTATAATTTTGTGTTTTAGCCCTGAAGACGGTTACCGAAGCGTAACCGAAATATATTGGAATAAAAAGAAAATATTTATTTTATTCAACTTGATCTTGACCCTATATACGATATATGTATATACGAGCTGCATTGATCTGTCTCTCTCTTGGTTGGGTTAAGCCAGGCTGCCAAATTTGCTTTTCTTTCACCTTTCACTCTATCTTGTCCGTTCTTCTTTCTGGACACAATCAGAGGCTTAAACGACTCTTGCTTTAGAATTTGATCTGCATAGAAGTTACTCTAGTTGTGTATGCAATTGGTCAGTGGGGGAGTGAAAGATATGCACGAAATACACTGCATATGTTGCAAGTTGCAGTGTTCATCAATTGATGCAACAAACAAATTGGCTGCATGTATGTTTATATTCGCGGATTGAAGTCCCCCTTGCCCATTTCTGTGGAAGAATAAGGAGTAAAATATATTAGATATAGTTCATAAACTTAAACAAGCCTAAGTCAACTAGTCAACATTTGAGGATATACCTTAACTATTAAGTATCTAAAGCTTGTTCACGAAAATAAAATAAACGAGAGCAACAGTCGAGCGGCACGCGACAGTGGGATACTCTTGGACGTATGTTGCCATAGAAACAATTTAATTGTATAATACAAATACTAATATAATACTAAGCTATAAATTAATAATAATACTGCAGTGCGCTTCAATTTCGATATTTAGCCAATAATTTATCGCCGTAATTTCCTAAAGCGGTGTGAGCAGTGTATATCGATATTTCTTTATAAAATAAATTTTAAATTGTCTAATATCGATAACAAGGTCCAAGGGTATAAAAACAATAAAAATAATAATAATTATTAAACCAATTTTCCATTCAATGGTTATACTTAACTATAAGATAATTAAATTAAAGTATTATTAAAATCATTTAGATTTCTTTATTTCTAATGTATTCCAAACATTACAAACTCATGCTATCCTGAATACTAACAGAAATCCCATTGTGATGGCTATGCAAAACCTCAAAAGTCCTAGAACTAATCTTTTCATTATCTAATATATTTGCAAACGCCCAATTAATATGTGTATCCATATTGGTAGTGGACGTTTTCAAATCTAACAAACTCCTTAGTCCTTTGCTAATCAAAGAATTATAAATAAACCTGTTAAAGGTTTTGAGGCAGAAATTAAAGTCTCCTAAAACTAGCAAGCTATCCCCTAAATCACCTAAACGAGAAAATTGATGAATTATCTCCTCAAATTCTATTTTAAATGTGGACAGAGGAAAGTCTGGACTTTTATATAATATAAGAAAACTTATGGCATCAAACCTAAATATGCCGAACTCAAAAACTACTGAGCCAAAAGTTTTTCTACTGCTAAAGGTATGGGAAACTCTATCTACTAGCTCGTTCTTTACATAAATTATGATGCCTGTTAAAGGCCCAATTGATTCAAGTTGAACCACAATAGTGAACCCAGGTATTTCTACAGTTTCATTGCTTATGGAAGTTTCCACGAAACATAATATTGATGACTGAAGCATCAGCTTGTCCGATCGAATATCTTCAAGATGGGAATTCAAGCTCTGAGTATTATGGAAGAAAATGTTAAGGGCAGAACTGTTAATTAAATAATCGTAATGAGTACACAGTAGTTTTTCAGTCTGCAATTTCTTCAATTGGGCTTTCACTTTATCATTATTTTGGGGAGACTTAGGAGGAACAAAATTCCCAATAATGAATAATCCTAAAGCAGTAGTTGCTCTACTGCAAGCTACGTATAATGCAGCACGCTGCATTCTGGAATTAGCATGGACTACCACTTTGCCATACGTAGCTCCTTGACTCTTATGAATTGTGATGCCTTCAGCAGGCACAATTGGAAACTGCCTACGGTCAATGTTAGTTTGTGCGTTATTTGAATATTGACTGCGAACAATTTTCTGAATAGGAGTCCATGAAGGATCTGTACGATGTGTACACTTCGAACGCGCAGATTCTCCTACAGTTTCCTCTGTAAATTTCATCCATAAAATGTTGGGAGTGTTGGATGTATTGAAATCCATTTGCATCAACACACCTGATGCCCCGTTTACTAATCCATTGTGTCTACATTGACCGTCATCATATACTTGGCAGTATTTTTTAGGAGAAGAGACGTACAGAGTCCCTGTGTAGCGGAAGTTTTGAAACCCTTCACTTCTTCTAAAATTCTTTGTTTCCTAGTTGGTTCCAAATGGCCCGCCTGAATAAAATCTTCAGCAGTAGAGAAAAATTGCTCAGTAGCAATTAAGTTAAGTTTCGTTACATTGAATAAATCTACCTCATTATTATTACTAAACAGATGAATTGCATCATCGGGCACTGCCGATGGTTCGCATATTCTAGATTGGAAAAGGACAATATCATCGGCCGGCATACAACCCAATGCCATATTATTTAAGGCAGAAGCGAAAAGCTGATCGTCACGTTGACGCATTATCTCTGTGAGCTCAAAATACAAAAAAGGTCCCAGAGATACGTACCAAATATTTCATGGTAATGGTCAGTGGTATTTGGATCGAAAATCCAACTACCTCTTACCGGCTGTAACTGTCTAAGATCACTGAATACGATGATAGAAACACCACCAAAAGGAGAAGTATTGTTGAACATTTGCTTCAAACGGGAATCTAAATATGAAAACATTAGAGAGCTAACCATTGATATTTCATCAATAATAATTAATTTAAGGTCGATTAACCTTGAATGAAGGGTATTAACTAAATCATGACTTAAGGCCCTTAGAGGTGCTGAGCGAGATTGATTAACAGGAAGTGAAAACATGGAATGCAGTGTCGAACCACTAATTCCGAATGCTGCTTTTCCTGTTGGTGCACATAAGAGGATTTTAACAGATCTCGGATCAGTTCTTGGTATACTGTTATACATTACGGATGACTGAAAAATTGCTGATATAAGTCGACTCTTTCCGACTCCGGCACCGCCTCCAACAAATTCATAAAAGACTGAATTGATTTTTGCATTATACAAATCATGGGTGAAATATAGTTTCTTCTTTAAATTAAGAGATCTAACTACAATATATTAGCTAAGCTTTCCTGAAAAACTAAGACTGGAAGCTTTATAAAACGGACATTACTATCTTCATCATTAATTCATATCAATATTTCCATCCACATTAAAAACATTTAGATGTGGATCTATTTCAGGCAATCCTAAAACTGTGAAGCCATCATCTACTATTTCTGTTCCCTTACTTGATTATTCTCATTTTCTGCTTCCTCTCTTAAGTGGCTCAGAGCATCTTCTAGTTCCCTATCATCTAGTAAATTATATTTTCTGCGATTGTTCTCTACTAACTCCGAATTTTCCCTACAGAATAATTCACAGTCATGTGTGACTAAATCTAAATGCTCATCTCGCCATGGGGCGTAAAGCATTTTTAGCTCTCTGAAATAGTCACTTGTTTCTGTATTTACATTAAATCTCCTATACCTAATTATGCACGCAATGAGCCTCTTTCTGATGAAGCCACTATTATCGCGAAGAGCGTAGACTATTGATTCAGAAGCCCTAGGCAAATCATCGTCAAAGTCATCTGCATTTTCTTGGCGAGCTCCTCGTTCTGACCTGCTGTAGCTATAAAAAGCTGCAAAATAGGCTAGGCATAAGCTCCCTAAGGCGTCTAGGTGCTGAATATAATGATCTAGAAGTCCTAAGTAAAAAATTTCTCTAGAGTCTTCGGGCAGATTTTAGCATTCTGACCCGTTTTTCTGGAACGTGAGTATTAATATACACACTGGCACTACTGCTGGCGGACAAATGCATACCCAAACAGCAGTAGACGGCTTTCTGAGCGGATATCTCAGTGCCAAATATAAATTTGTTACCTAAATGTTGTAACTTTTGCTTAATAGTTACATTGTTGTTGTCTTTAATCTCATTGATTAATCACGCATCAACATTGAGATACCTCTCTGAGACTTGTTTAACTTGTTAAACTTGATTGCTGAAAAAGATCGCTTCAAAAAAACTTTTGGTTACTTTATACTTGATCTTACAGCACTAAGGTTAAGTTGATCGTGGGACAAAAAGTTGTTAAAATCGTTAAAATTTTCTACGCTTTCACGATCAAATGGGAAGTTGAGCAGATTTTGAATTTTTTCGAAATTCCTCCGATGCTCGTCCTTTTCTTCTAAAGGGAGGAGAATTTCTGTTTGAGGCATGGGAGGGCATGGGATACCAAATCTACAAATTTGTTTTGACCTAATTTCTCGCCTGCAAGAGTGCGCGTGACTATGAAGTTGATACTCCAAATATGGAGCAACGTCCGGGCAACTAGAATCAGCAGTAATAAACTGATCAATAAAGGACTTCACAGGCATAAATGTGGACTCATTCTTTAGGTCGAGCTTAGGTTGTCTTTCAGCCAGAACATGCCATATATATGTGGAGGGCCTCTTTGCTGAAACTCCACTCGCCAATAAAACTTGATGACCTGGTGACAACCAAAGACACCGCCTTCCTTTTTCATCAATTTTAAAACCTGTCTATATCGAAAATCGAAATATCTGGCACAGGTCACTGGGTCTGCTCTAATGAGACGAGCTTTCTCATTAAACCCCAAATTTAACGCTTCTTCTTCGGAAACTTCTAGCTTGTCTACAATTTTACATAGCAAGACTAAAATCTCCTGCCACCTAATTTCCGCTGCGGAAAATGTTATAAAAAAATTTGGAAGCCCTACCTGCCTAATCACTTTCTCTTTCTCGTCCTCCCAATAAGGAAGGAGACGTGCGAATACCTTTTAAAAGCCTACAGCCATCATCATGAAGTATTAATCTATTTAAAGTTTCATCATGACGCACAGCAGCCGCAATGCCTTGAGTGGCAGAGTGCTTACGTAAGCAAATTGATGTGCTATTCCTAATGCTAATCATTTCTAACTTTTTGAAGTTATGAAATAATTTATCAGTTCTTCAATCTCTTCTATCAAAATTCCTAAGCTCTGATCTAACCATAGTTGTAAAACTTTCCTGACATTTCCTTTTAATGCCTGCAAATATTGTGGGAAAAGCCAGCGCCTTTGAATCAAAATCGGTTATCATGTCAAGAGGTCGCTGCCCCTCTCCTGGTGCTATAACAATTCGAGGAATATCTATGTTTTAAACAGGGTAATTTTCCATTAAGGTTTCTTGATCTCCTGTATTCAACTCTACCTCTTCTTCTACAACTCTATGCTCATTAGGTTGCGCTGCCTTTTCTAACATTTGACACACAATGTCCCAGTCGTCTGCTGACGCAACAAACGGTACAGTCTCAGTAGAGTAAGAAGACAACCACTGTTCATTGATAGTAACCTGGTGCTTCTTATAAAGTTCTGTGTTCACTAAATACCGAATTGCATTAACTATCTTTGAGGGCCTTATGGTTTCAGCCATGAAATTATGGTTATACTCCATCCTACGCTTAAGATGAATCTGAACTACTTCGGCTTCTCGGAAGGGAAGTTACAACATTTGCAACTGGAATTGGCACATTGATCACTGCTTTTTTAATGCCACTTTGACGTCCATATCCAAGAGACTTTATGATCATAAAAGGAAGACGGGGAGAAATCAGCCTTTCTTCTAGAGGCGCCAAGTCTATCAGGCATTTCGGAAGCTCCCGAAAATTTAGGCCATTTGTAATAGAAGCCTTTGGTTTTTTCCCTGACTTAATACTGCGACTGCAGGTTTTGCAAAAGCTAAACCTATTATTATGGGATGGAAACATAGAGAAAAGATACAAAATATCTACACTATCTGCCTCACTACACTTTTCCTCTATGACCTCAAGTGAAATTTTGTCCACTTGATGTGGAAACCACAAACCTTTGCAACATATGCAAACCTAATCGGGTCCCTGCTTGACTGTCTTATTAAACTTGGCTATTAGGCAATCTAAACTAGTTTTAACCTGCGATAGCCTATCATCTGGAAGGGTATTCGCACGTTCCACTCTATTGCGGGACGCATTTCTCCTATTCTCTGCGTGTCTGCTCAACAATCCTGCGAATAGGATTGTTTCTAACCTGAGACCATTGACTTCTATCTATTGCCCCTTCTAAAATTCGCGTCTCCTGATTTTGTCGCTGAATCGCCCTTCTAACAGCATCTCGTCCGCATTCGTTGGACCTGAATTGTGGACATTGCCCGCGCCTCGATCGACGCAAAGTATTGGCAAGTTGTTCAGCATTTCTAGTTGAATGATCAGTTCTTCGAACACGGCAAAGAACTGCATCCTGCTCTCTTTCGATTTCTTTTTCGCTGTGTTTGACTCCTATTGCAAGCTGACTTTCTCTTAAGTCTAGGCATCTTCTAATATATAAGTTTTTAAATAATATATATGTTAAAAATAAAATTCTTCTTAATTAATTTAATTTGAATATATATTTATCAAAAATTGTAGAGTTTTGGCGACCTTTCTCTGTCATCATATTGGTAGCTGGCTCGAGGTCAAGTAAATAAAATAAATATTTTCTTTTTTCCGATATATTTCGGTTACACGTCGGTAACCGTCTTTAGGGATAAAAACACAAAATGTACAAAATTGGATTTTTTACAATGTTTCTCTAAAACTAAATTAAACAATACTAACTTACATTCATATATTTTTCACGTCTGCTCTTGCGGGTGCGGAGTTCCTAACTGGCTTAATAAGTATTTACTTATGTATATCTGCCTGTATATGTGAGCGCAGTTTTCTGTGTCCGTTTTGTAGTTTAATCTATCTTCTGTTAGTGTGTTTATTATATGTAGCATTTCGAGAGTGGAACGTTAGCATAGTGTTGTTCTTTGGTTTAATATTGTTGTTGCGTCAAAATTGTTGATGTTTGTTTGCAAAGTGGGACATAAGAGCTGTTTTTTGTGTTTTGTCGTAATTTAAAATCAGATTTGTGTTGTGTTAATCTTGTTTTCAATTTAAGTTTTGTCGTTCCTACGTATACACCATTGCATGTTTCCGTACTGTTGCCACTGCAAGGAATTTTATAAATTACATTGTTTTTGTCTTGTGGATCTATTTTGGACTTAGTATTATTGTAGAAATGTTTTAATGTGGAAAACGGCTTATGTGCTATTTGTATTTCTGTATTATTGTAACAATCAGATCTCATTAATCGCTCTGATAACGTAGGTACATAGATTAGAGATCTATATGATTTCACTTGTCTATTTGTAGTTTCTCTTGGTGTTTCTTTATATTTTTTAATTAGTTTTTATACCCTTGGACCATTGAAAATGGTCAAAAAAGGGTATACTAACTTTGTGCAAATGTATGTAACAGGCAGAAGGAGGCGTCGGAGACCCCATAAAGTATATATATTCTTGCTCAGGATCAATAGCCGAGTCGATTGAGCCATGTCCGTCTGTCTGTCTGTCTGGATGAACGCGCCGATCTCAGCTATTACAAAAGCTACGGACACCAAATTTAGCATGAAGATTCCTGTATACCATACGCAGATCAAGAGTATTTTCAATTTGGAATAACACGCCTACCGCCCCCGCAAACCGCCAATTTTGGTTTACATTGCTATTTACATTCGAAGAACTCATTTCTTAACGTTCTGCTTTAGCATATATATAGATAAATAATATATGAACTTATCCTCCAAATTGCAATCCGATCAGACAATAAACACTGAAGTTATTAGATAAACCATTTCGACACTTCGACCAGCAAAGAACTTGTCGATGACGTCAGAACTAAATTCCTTCTGCATGAAAGAAAAGGACAAGGATGCGAGCGCGAAGCGCGAGCTGTTTCTCGACTCTTCTTTTCCATGCACATGTCAATTACCGAAAATACATGTGCATAAATATATGCTAACACTCAACCAATAGGTGGCGTATATATGAATATGAAGAAAGCAAAGAAGTTGTCAATGACGTCAGAACTAAATTACTTGTGCATGAAAGAAAAGGATAAACGATGCGAGCGCGAAGCGCGAGCTGTTTCTCGACTCTTCTTTTCATGCACATGTCAATTACCCAAAATACATGTGCAGAAATGCAAACACTTATACATACTTAATTTGTGTTCACACATACATATGTAAAATTATATACAACCAATAGCGTGGTTGATCGGCATGCATGAATGCAGGTATTTACTAGATTTCTAATATAGACATATTATTATTATTATTTAATAATTTATATATTGACTTTTTATTAAATAAATATTAATTTAGATTTCACGATATATTATGAGCTATCATATCGATAGCTTTTAATATATATTAAACATATCGATATATATTTCATATGTTTTGCATATAAATTATATTAATATGTGTAAATTATATTATATCCCCACGTCTATTGAAACTATGTTTGAAAAAAATGTACTAACATTTCTTCTACTTTGTTTTTTTAATATATGTATATTTTGTATGTATATTAGATTCTATAGATCATTATTATAAATTTAAGGTTTCGCGCACTTTTAATTGCGGCGATAAATTATTGGCAACGTATCAAAATTGTTGCAAGGTGGCAGCGCGCTTCAGTGTTATGTTAATTTGTAGTTTGCGATTGGCGTGTTCGGTGTCGTCGTCGATTGTCGATTATCATTTGTATTTTCGATATTAAATATAAAATAATATATAATTAATTCGCGTGTTCGTGATACATTTAACATTTAATGCAAATTAATATAAGTCGAGTGTATAATAAGTAAATCCTCGTGTGTGATTGTTATGCGTTAACGGAACATTTTTTATGCGTGTGAATGATTGCGCCCTGCCCGGAACGTGGCGCGCAATTTTAGAAAAGTGCGGTACACAGCGTAACGTATTTTTGTGCATGCATACATATATGTGTATAGACTCTTCTGAAGTGTGTGTGAACATCGGTATCGGTTCGTTTCCGCGATTCAAATTGGAATTTTCGCTGGAATTTCTTGCAGGTTTAATTTATTATTTCTTTGATTTATATTTATTCTTTTTTCCACATTTTGTTTATTTTTATTTTCCTTATTAAATTTTATTATTATTTGTTCTTTCATTAGATATTTATTTTCATTTATAATATAATTATTTTATATTATATACATATATTTATTTAAATATATGAATATATTTATAATATATATATATCTATTTAAATATATGAATATATTTATATATATAAATAAATATACTAACTTTATTTTATATATATAACTATATATTAATTTTTGTTAAATATATATTCAAATTAAATTAATTTATAAGAATTTTATTTTTAACATACCTATATATTATTTTAAAACTTATATATTAGAAGATGCCTAGACTTAAGAGAAAGTCAGCTTGCAATAGGAGTCAAACACAGCGAAAAAGAAATCGTTTGAATAGGTCAGATATAGACTTTTCTGAGCAGGAACGCGTAAATAATCTAGAGGCACATAGAGAACGTAGGCAAAATTTCGAATTTAGGGAAGCTGAAAGGGTTAGAGATAGTCAACAGCATCGAGTCCGCAGAAGTAATAGAACATTTAGGGCCGTTGAGCAATTACCGGACACAATTCGTCACACTACTCTTCGGGCTTCTTCGCCAATCAGATTACAAGAACAACTTGCTGACACTTCGCGTCGTTCGAGGCGCAGGCGAGATGCTGACCTTCGATCTCAGGAAAGAGAGCAGGATGCAGTTCGTCGCCGTGTACGTCGCAGTGATTCTGCAATTAAAACAGACGAACAACTTGCCAACACTTCGCGTCGTTCGAGTCGCAGGCAAGATGCTGAGTTTCGATCACAGGAAAGAGAGCAGGATGCAGTTCGTCGCCGTGTTCGACGAACTGATCATTCAACTAGAAATGCCGAACAACTTGCCAATACTTTGCGTCGATCGAGGCGCAGGCAATGTCCACAATTCAGGTCCAACGAAAGCGGACGAGATGCTGTTAGAAGGGCGATTCAGCGACAAAATCAGGAGACGCGAATTTTAGAAAGGGCAATAAAGGCCTTTGAAGCCCATAGGAATATGTCGCAAAGAGTGAGTCTATATAGGAGTATTTGCACCAATAGGATAGCAGAGAATAGGAGAAACGCGTCCCGCAATAGAGTGGACCGTGCGAATACCCTTCCAGATGATAGGATATCGCAGGTTAAAACTAGTTTAGATTGCCTAATAGCCAATTTTAATAAGACAGTCAAGCAGGGACCCGATCAGGTTTGCATATGTTGCAAAGGTTTGTGGTTTCCACATCAAGTGGACAAAATTTCGCGTGAGGTCATAGAGGAAAAGTGTAGTGAGGCAGATAGTGTTGATATTTTGTATCTTTCCTCTATGTTTCCATCCCATAATAATAGGTTTAGCTTTTGCAAAACCTGCAGCCGCAGTATTAAGTCAGGGAAAAAACCAAAGGCTTCTATTACAAATGGCCTAAATTTTCCGGAGCTTCCGGAATGCCTGAAAGGCTTGACGCCTCTAGAAGAAAGGCTGATTTCTCCCCGTCTTCCTTTTATGATCATAAAGTCTCTTGGATATGGACGTCAAAGTGCCATTAAAGGAGCAGTGATCAATGTGCCAATTCCAGTTGCAAATGTTGTAACTTCCCTTCCCAGGGCATTTAATGAAGCCGAAGTAGTTCAGATTCATCTTAAGCGTAGGATGGAGTATAACCATGATTTCATGGCTGAAACCATAAGGCCCTCAAAGATAGTTGATGCAATTCGGTATTTAGTGAACACAGAACTTTATAAGAAGCACCAGGTTACTATCAATGAGCAGTGGTTGGCTTCTTACTCAGCTGAGACTGTACCATTTGTTGCGTCAGCAGACGACAGGGACATTGTGTGTCAAATGTTAGAAAAGGCAGCTAATGAGCATAGAGTAGTAGAAGAAGAGGTAGAGTTGAATCCAGGAGGTCAAGAAACCTTCATGGAAAATGTCCCTGTTGAAAACATAGATATTCCTTGAATTGCTATAGCACCAGGAGAGGGTCAGCGACCTCTTGACATGATAACCGATTGTGATTCAGAGGAGCTGGCTTTTCCCACAATATTTGCAGGCATTAAAAGGAAATGTCAGGAAAGTTTTACAACTATAGTTAGATCAGAGCTTAGGAATTTTGATAGAAGAGGTTGTAGAACTGATAAATTATTTCATAACTTCAAAAAGTTAGAAATGATTAGCATTAGGAATAGCACATCAATTTGCTTACGTAAGCACTCTGCCACTCAAGGCATTTCGGCTGCTGATGTGCGTAATGATGAAACTTTAAATAGGTTAATACTTCATGATGATGGCTATAGGCTTTTAAAAGGTATTCGCACGTCTCCTGCTCATTGGGAGGACGAGAAAAAGAAAGTGATGGCTATGATTAGGCAGGTAGGGCTTCCAACTTTTTTTTATAACATTTTCCGCAGCGGAAACTAGGTGGCCGGAGCTTTAAGTCTTGCTATGTAAAAATGTAGACAAGCTAGAAGTATCCGAAGAAGAAGCGTTAAATTTGGGGTTTAATGAGAAAGCTCGTCTCATTAGAGCAGACCCAGTGACCTGTGCCAGATATTTCGATTTTCGATATAGACAGGTTTTAAAACTGATGAAAAAGGAAGGCGGTGTCTTTGGTTGTCACCAGGTCATCAAGTTTTATTGGCGAGTGGAGTTTCAGCAAAGAGGCTCTCCACATATACATGGCATGTTCTGGCTGAAAGACGCCCCAAAGCTCGACCTAAAGAATGAGTCCACATTTATGCCTGTGAAGTCCTTTATTGATCAGTTTATTACTGCTGATTCTAGTTGCCCGGACGTTGCTCCATATTTGGAGTATCAACTCCATAGTCACGGGCACTCTTGCAGGCGAGAAATTAGGTCAAAACAAATTTGTAGATTTGGTATCCCATACCCTCCCAATCCTCAAACAGAAATTCTTCTCCCTTTAGAAGAAAATGCTCCAAATTTGGCCAAGCATCGTAGGAATTTCGAAAAAATTCAAAGTCTGCTCGACTTCCCATTTGATCGTGAAAGCGTAGAAAATTTTAACGATTTTAACAACTTTTTGTCCCACGATCAACTTAACCTTAGTTATGAGGGCTACATTAATGCTGTAAGATCAAGTATAAAGAAACCAAAAGTTTTTATTTTAGACCCCTATGCTTGCTGCAGCTACGTCGTTAATTATATTAACAAGTCTCAGAGAGGTATCTCAATGTTGATGCGTGAGGCAATCAATGAGATTAAAGACAATAACAATGTAACTATTAAGCAAAAGTTACAACATTTAGGTAACAAATTTATATTTGGCACTGAGATATCCGCTTTTTATAGCTACTGCAAATCAGAACGAGGAGCTCGCCAAGAAAATGCAGATGACTTTGACGATGATGTGCCTAGGGCTTCTGAATCAATAGTTTACGCTCTTCGCGATAATAGTGGCTTCATCAGAAAGAGGACCACTGCGTGCATAATTAGGTATAGGAGATTTAATGTCAATACAGAAACAAGTGACTATTTCAGAGAGCTAAAAATGCTTTACGCCCCATGGCGAGATGAGCATTTGGATTTAGTCACACATGACTGTGAATTGTTCTGTAGGGAAAATTCGGAGTTAGTAGAGTTAGTAGTGGTGGATTTTCGATCCAAATACCACTGACCCTTACCATGAAATATTTGGTACGTATCTCTGGGACCTTTTTTTGTATTTTGAGCTCACAGAGATAATGCGTCAACGTGACGATCAGCTTTTCGATTCTGCCTTAAATAATATGGCATCGGGTTGTATGACAGCCGATGATATTGTCCTTTTCCAATCTAGAATATGCGAACCATCGGCAGTGCCCGATGATGCAATTCATCTGTTTAGTAATAATAATGAGGTTGATTTATTTAATGTAACGAAACTAAACTCAATTGCTACTGAGCAATTTTTCTCTACTGCTGAAGATTTTATTAAGGCGGGCCATTTGGAACCAGCTAGAAAACAAAGAATATTAGAAGAAGTTAAGGGTTTTAAAACTTCCGCTACACAGGGACTCTGTACGTCTCTTCTCCTAAAAAATACTGCCAAGTACATGATGACGGTCAATGTAGACACAGGGGATGGATTAGTAAACGGGGCATCAGGTGTGTTGATGCAAATGGATTTCAATACATCCAACACTCCCAACATTTTATGGATGAAATTTACAGAGGAAACTGTAGGAGAATCTGCGCGTTCGAAGTGTACACATCGTACAGATCCTTCATGGACTCCTATTCAGAAAATTGTTCGCAGTCAATATTCAAATAACGCACAAACTAACATTGACCGTAGGCAGTTTCCAATTGTGCCTGCTGAAGGCATCACAATTCATAAGAGTCAAGGAGCTACGTATGGCAAAGTGGTAGTCCATGCTAATTCCAGAATGCAGCGTGCTGCATTATACGTAGCTTGCAGTAGAGCAACTACTGCTTTAGGATTATTCATTATTGGGAATTTTGTTCCTCCTAAGTCTCCCCAAAATAATGATAAAGTGAAAGCCCAATTGAAGAAATTGCAGACTGAAAAACTACTGTGTACTCATTACGATTATTTAATTAACAGTTCTGCCCTTAACATTTTCTTCCATAATACTCAGAGCTTGAATTCCCATCTTGAAGATATTCGATCGGACAAGCTGATGCTTCAGTCATCAATATTATGTTTCGTGGAAACTTCCATAAGCAATGAAACTGTAGAAATACCTGGGTTCACTATTGTGGTTCAACTTGAATCAATTGGGCCTTTAACAGGCATCATAATTTATGTAAAGAACGAGCTAGTAGATAGAGTTTCCCATACCTTTAGCAGTAGAAAAACTTTTGGCTCAGTAGTTTTTGAGTTCGGCATATATGGTTTGATGCCATAAGTTTTCTTATATTATATAAAAGTCCAGACTTTCCTCTGTCCACATTTAAAATAGAATTTGAGGAGATAATTCATCAATTTTCTCGTTTAGGTGATTTAGGGGATAGCTTGCTAGTTTTAGGAAATTTTAATTTGTGCCTCAAAACCTTTAACAGGTGTAAGAATATTTATAATTTTTTGATTAGCAAAGGATTAAGGAGTTTGTTAGATTTGAAAACGTCCACTACCAATATGGATACACATATTGATTGGGCGTTTTCAAATATACTAGATAATGAAAAGATTAGTGCTAGGACTTTTGAGGTTTTGCATAGCCATCACAATGGGATATCTGTTAGTATTCAGGCATGAGTTTGTAATGTTTGGAATAGGTTAGAAATTAAGAAATCTAAATGACAGGATATATGTAAATATGTATGTAGGCATATTTTAATAATTTAAATTTAATTATCTAATAGTTAAGTATAACCATTGAATGGAAAATTGGTTTGATAATTATTATTATTTTTTTATTTTTATACCCTTGGACCTTGTTATCGATATTAACCAATTTAAAATTTATAAAGAAATACCGATATCTACTGCTCACACCGCTTTAGGGAATTGCGGCGATAAATTATTGGCAAAATATCGAAATTGAAAGGGAAGCGAGGTGGGGGGCGCACAAGTATTATTATTAATTTATAGCTTGCAATTAGTATTATACAATTAAATACTTTTTTATGGCAACATACGTCCAAGGGTATCCTACTGTCGTGTGCAACTCGACTGTTGCTCTTGTTTGATTACCGTTTTTGGAAAGTCATTGTCTGTTAGAATTTCTGTTATTTCCTTTTTAATCTCCTTGTGATATATTTTGTCAGATATGTCAAACATGCGTTTTATACAGCTTCTTGCTGTATTTATTATCATCGTCCTTGGGTGTTTTGAGTTGTAGTTTATAAATCTTCCAAAAGCCATCGGTTTTTTATACCATTTAAGTTTTAATTTTTCCTCTAATCTATTAATGGGGATTTTAAATTACGAAATTATTATGTCCCACTTTGCAAATAAACATCACTCTCCGAATTTTGACGCAACAACAATATTAAACCAAAGAACAACACTATGCTAACGTTACACTCTCGAAATGCTACACATAATAAACACACCAACACAAGATAGATTAAACTAAGTGCAACTGCAATCAGCAATTCTTGCAGATGAATTCAATGCAGTATTAAGTCCAAACACAACAAAGAGACAAGCTTGGTTTATTGAATTGGCTTTCACCTCGGCACCACTAGAATTCCCAACGAGTTCTAGCAGTGTGGAGATGAAACTGTCTTCGATCACTAAGTTAGTCAGCGATGAATGCTGATGGTCGAAGTTGGCTACTTCCTGAAACAATTGTACATTCAAGCCCGCTCTTTGTCTTGTTGACAAGTGTTCTTGTTGTGTTTAGCAAAAATATAAAATAAAAAAAATATCGACTAGATAAGCTATGATGCAGAAATCGAACCGATATTGACCTTGAGTCAGCTAAAATGTTTTTAACAAATTCAGGTCGTAAGCCACGCTTATTACAAATAACGGTAGATACGCCGGACAATGCTCTACACCAATAGAGCTTTATGCACCTTTTAACTAAGTGCAACTGCAATCAGGAATTCTCGCAGATGAATTCAATGCATTATTAAGTCCAAACACAACAAAGAGACAAGCTTGGTTTATTGAATTGGTTTCCACCTCGGCACCACTAGAATTCCCAACGAGTTCTAGCAGTGTGGAGATGAAACTGTCTTCGATCACTAATTTACTCAGCGATGAATGCTGATGATCGAAGTTGGCTACTTTGTGAAACAATTGTACATTCAAGCCCGCTCTTTGTGTTTTTGACAAGTGTTCTAGTTGTGTTTGGCAAAAACATAAAATAAAAAAAAATATCGACTAGATAAGCTATGATGCAGAAATCGAACCGATATTGACCTTGAGTCAGCTAAAATGTTTTTAACAAATTCAGGTCGTAAGCCACGCTTACTACAATAACGGTAGACACGCCGGACAATGCTCTACACCAATAGAGCTTTATGCACCTTTTAACTAAGTGCAACTGCAATCAGGAATTCTCGCAGATGAATTCAATGCAGTATTAAGTCCAAACACAACAAAGAGACAAGCTTGGTTTATTGAATTGGTTTCCACCTCGGCACCACTAGAATTCCCAACGAGTTCTAGCAATGTGGAGATGAAACTGTCTTCGATCACTAAGTTAGTCAGCGATGAATGCTGATGGTCGAAGTTGGCTACTTCCTGAAACAATTGTACATTCAAGCCCGCTCTTTGTCTTGTTGACAAGTGTTCTTGTTGTGTTTAGCAAAAATATAAAATAAAAAAAATATCGACTAGATAAGCTATGATGCAGAAATCGAACCGATATTGACCTTGAGTCAGCTAAAATGTTTTTAACAAATTCAGGTCGTAAGCCACGCTTATTACAAATAACGGTAGATACGCCGGACAATGCTCTACACCAATAGAGCTTTATGCACCTTTTAACTAAGTGCAACTGCAATCAGGAATTCTCGCAGATGAATTCAATGCAGTATTAAGTCCAAACACAACAAAGAGACAAGCTTGGTTTATTGAAATGGTTTCCACCACGGCACCACTAGAATTCCCAACGAGTTCTAGCAGTGTGGAGATGAAACTGTCTTCGATCACTTAGTTTGTCAGCGATGAATGCTGATGATCGAAGTTGGCTCTTCGTGAAACAATTGTACATTCAAGCCCGCTCTTTGTCTTTTTGACAAGTGTTCTTGTTGTGTTTGGCAAAAATATAAAATAAAAAAAATATCGACTAGATAAGCTATGATGCAGAAATCGAACCGATATTGACCTTGAGTCAGCTAAAATGTTTTTAACAAATTCAGGTCGTAAGCCACGCTTATTACAAATAACGGTAGACACCCCGGACAATGCTCTACACCAATAGAGCTTTATGCACCTTTTAACAATGCAGTATTAAGTCCAAACACAACAAAGAGACAAGCTTGGTTTATTGAAATGGTTTCCACCACGGCACCACTAGAATTCCCAACGAGTTCTAGCAGTGTGGAGATGAAACTGTCTTCGATCACTAAGTTACTCAGCGATGAATGCTGATGATCGAAGTTGGCTACTTTGTGAAACAATTGTACATTCAAGCCCGCTCTTTGTGTTTTTGACAAGTGTTCTAGTTGTGTTTGGCAAAAACATAAAATAAAAAAAAATATCGACTAGATAAGCTATGATGCAGAAATCGAACCGATATTGACCTTGAGTCAGCTTAAATGTTTTTAACAAATTCAGGTCGTAAGCCACGCTGATTACAAATAACGGTAGACACGCCGGACAATGCTCTACACCAATAGAGCTTTATGCACCTTTTAACTAAGTGCAATTGCAATCAGCAATTCTCGCAGATGAATTCAATGCAGTATTAAGTCCAAACACAACAAAGAGACAAGCTTGGTTTATTGAAATGGTTTCCACCACGGCACCACTAGAATTCCCAACGAGTTCTAGCAGTGTGGAGATGAAACTGTCTTCGATCACTTAGTTTGTCAGCGATGAATGCTGATGATCGAAGTTGGCTACTTCGTGAAACAATTGAACATTCAAGCCCGCTCTTTGTCTTTTTGACAAGTGTTCTTGTTGTGTTTGGCAAAAATATAAAATAAAAAAAAATATCGACTAGATAAGCTATGATGCAGAAATCGAACCGATATTGACCTTGAGTCAGCTAAAATGTTTTTAACAAATTCAGGTCGTAAGCCACGCTTACTACAATAACGGTAGACACGCCGGACAATGCTCGACACCAATAGAGCTTTATGCACCTTTTAACTAAGTGCAACTGCAATCAGGAATTCTCGCAGATGAATTCAATGCAGTATTAAGTCCAAACACAACAAAGAGACAAGCTTGGTTTATTGAATTGGTTTCCACCTCGGCACCACTAGAATTCTCAACGAGTTCTAGCAATGTGGAGATGAAACTGTCTTCGATCACTAAGTTAGTCAGCGATGAATGCTGATGATCGAAGTTGGCTACTTCGTGAAACAATTGTACATTCAAGCCCGCTCTTTGTCTTTTTGACAAGTGTTCTAGTTGTGTTTGGCAAAAACATAAAATAAAAAAAAATATCGACTAGATAAGCTATGATGCAGAAATCGAACCGATATTGACCTTGAGTCAGGTAAAATGTTTTTAACAAATTCAGGTCGTAAGCCACGCTTATTACAAATATTGGTAGACACGCCGGACAATGCTCTACACCAATAGAGCTTTATGCACCTTTTAACTAAGTGCAACTGCAATCAGGAATTCTCGCAGATGAATTCAATGCAGTATTAAGTCCAAACACAACAAAGAGACAAGCTTGGTTTATTGAATTGGTTTCCACCTCGGCACAACTAGAATTCCCAACGAGTTCTAGCAATGTGGAGATGAAACTGTCTTCGATCACTAAGTTAGTCAGCGATGAATGCTGATGATCGAAGTTGGCTACTTCGTGAAACAATTGTACATTCAAGCCCGCTCTTTGTCTTTTTGACAAGTGTTCTAGTTGTGTTTGGCAAAAACATAAAATAAAAAAAAATATCGACTAGATAAGCTATAATGCAGAAATCGAACCGATATTGACCTTGAGACAGCTAAAATGTTTTTAACAAATTCAGGTAGACACGCCGGACAATGCTCTACACCAATAGAGCTTTATGCACCTTTTAACTAAGTGCAACTGCAATCAGGAATTCTCGCAGATGAATTCAATGCAGTATTAAGTCCAAACACAACAAAGAGACAAGCTTGGTTTATTGAATTGGTTTCCACCTCGGCACCACTAGAATTCCCAACGAGTTCTAGCAGTGTGGAGATGAAACTGTCTTTTTTTATTATTTTTATTTTTTTATTTTATTTATTTAACGTCAACTAAAACAGTCGACTTAAAATTAAAATTAAAAATTAGATTACATCGAATTAAAATTGAAGATTTAAAAAAAAAAGAAAATAATTTAGAATTTGAAATTAAAATTTTGCAATAAGTTTAGAATTAAAATTAATTAAGAGTATATATTTTTAAATTTAAGCTGGGGATAACAAAACAAGAATTCTCGATCCAACATTTGCTGCAAAGGATTGGGGAAAATCCAGTAAAACCCAATCAGATCGGTAGATTAATATTAGTTGTTAGCATGTAGTGTTAATTGATTGAGGATAGACAGTTTAACAGAGTAAAGGGAGGACTCGGAGTTGAAAACTCTAGACAGTCTGTTGTAGTCAGCACAGAGAACTTGGAAGGGATCATGCAAGCTATAGTTAGTATTACAAAAGGCCAAGGATAGTGGCATAAAATTACGAGTAACTCTAGAAGGAATACAGAAATTAAGTTGAGTAAGCAGAGTAGGGGAATCTATATTGTACTTTATTAGCTTTACAATAAACATAACGCCTAACATAATACGACGGTTAGTTAAGGAAGGTAGGTTAATTAGAAGGAGTCTACTAGAGTATGGTGGTAAGTCTAGACTCAATTCTATCTTGGTGAATATGGTATTGCGGCGACCACACGCAAGACCCATATTCAAGAGTTGGACGAACAAGAGAAGTGTAAAGCAACTTTGTCGTGTAAGGATCCTCGAATTCTTTGGCCCATCTTTTTGATGAACCCGAGTAGTCGAAATGCCTTATTGACAATTTGTGTAATGTGACGATCAAATTTCAATTTATGATCAAAGAGGATACCTAAATCAGCTACTTCAGATATTCTTAAGAGTGGGGTTAGGTTAAGATTGTAATCGATGACATGATAGTTACATCTGTAAAATGACATAACCTTGCACTTCAAACAGTTAAGATGCAGCGGATTATGGCTGCACCATTCAAAAAACAAATCAAGATCTGTTTGAAGAAGGTTATTTGCTGGATCATTGTGTGTCAAACAGAGTTTCACATCATCAGCATACATAAGAATGTTAGAGTGAAGGAGTATTGAAGGAAGATCGTTAATAAAAAGGTTAAATAGCAATGGTCCAAGGTGGCTGCCCTGAGGAACACCAGAAGTAACTAAGGCTTAGAGAGACATTCTTTAAAAAGAACTTCGATCACTAAGTTAGTCAGCGATGAATGCTGATGATCGAAGTTGGCTCTTCGTGAAACAATTGTACATTCAAGCCCGCTCTTTGTCTTTTTGGCAAGTGTTCTTGTTGGGTTTGGCAAAAATATAAAATAAAAAAAAATATCGACTAGATAAGCTATGATGCAGAAATCGAACCGATATTGACCTTGACTCAGCTAAAATGTTTTTAACAAATTCAGGTCGTAAGCCACGCTTATTACAAATAACGGTAGACACGCCGGACAATGCTCTACACCAATAGAGCTTAATGCACCTTTTATCTAAGTGCAACTGCAATCAGGAATTCCCGCAGATGAATTCAATGCAGTATTAAGTCCAAACACAACAAAGAGACAAGGTTGGTTTATTGAATTGGTTTCCACCTCGGCACCACTAGAATTCCCAATGAGTTCTAGCAGTGTGGAGATGAAACTGTCTTCGATCACTAAGTTAGTCAGCGATGAATGCTGATGACCGAAGTTGGCTACTTTGTGAAACAATTGTACATTCAAGCCCGCTCTTTGTCTTTTTGACAAGTGTTCTAGTTGTGTTTGGCAAAAACATAAAATAAAAAAAAATATCGACTAGATAAGCTATGATGCAGAAATCGAACCGATATTGACCTTGAGTCAGCTAAAATGTTTTTAACAAATTCAGGTCGTAAGCCACGCTTATTACAAATAACGGTAGACACGCCGGACAATGGTCCACACCAAAAGAGGTTTATGCATCTTTTATCTAAGTGCAACTGCAATCAGGAATTCCCGCAGATGAATTCAATGCAGTATTAAGTCCAAACACAACAAAGAGACAAGGTTGGTTTATTGAATTGGTTTCCACCTCGGCACCACTAGAATTCCCAATGAGTTCTAGCAGTGTGGAGATGAAACTGTCTTCGATCACTAAGTTAGTCAGCGATGAATGCTGATGATCGAAGTTGGCTACTTCGTGAAACAATTGTACATTCAAGCCCGCTCCTTGTCTTTTTGACAAGTGTTCTAATTGTGTTTGGCAAAAATATAAAATAAAAAAAAATATCGACTAGATAAGCTATGATGCAGAAATCGAACCGATATTGACCTTGAGTCAGCTAAAATGTTTTTAACAAATTCAGGTCGTAAGCCACGCTTATTACAAATAACGATAGACACGCCGGACAACGCTCTACACCAATAGAGCTTTATCCATCTTTTATCTAAGTGCAACTGCAATCAGGAATTCCCGTAGATGAATTCAATGCAGTATTAAGTCCAAACACAACAAAGAGACAAGCTTGGTTTATTGAATTGGTTTCCACCTCGGCACCACTAGAATTCCCAACGAGTTCTAGCAGTGTGGGGATGAAACTGTCTTCGATCACTAAGTTAGTCATCGATCAATGCTGATGATCGAAGTTGGCTATCGTGAAACAATTGAACATTCAAGCCCGCTTTTTGTCGTTTTGACAAGTGTGCTTGTTGTGTTTGGCAAAAATATAAAATAAAAAAAATATCGACTAGATAAGCAATGGTGCAGAAATCGAACCGATATTGACCTTGAGTCAGCTAAAATGTTTTTAACAAATTCAGGTCGTAAGCCACGCTTATTACAAATAACGGTAGACACGCCGGACAATGGTCTACACCAAAAGAGGTTTATGCATCTTTTATCTAAGTGCAACTGCAATCAGGAATTCCCGCAGATGAATTCAATGCAGTATTAAGTCCAAACACAACAAAGAGACAAGCTTGGTTTATTGAATTGGTTTCCACCTCGGCACCACTAGAATTCCCAATGAGTTCTAGCAGTGTGGAGATGAAACTGTCTTCGATCACTAAGTTAGTCAGCGATGAATGCTGATTATCGAAGTTGGCTACTTCGTGAAACAATTGTACATTCAAGCCCGCTCTTTGTCTTTTTGACAAGTGTTCAAATTGTGTTTGGCAAAAACATAAAATAAAAAAAAATATCGACTAGATAAGTAATGGTGCAGAAATCGAACCGATATTGACCTTGAGTCAGCTAAAATGTTTTTAACAAATTCAGGTCGTAAGCCACGCTTATTACAATTAACGGTAGACACGCCGGACAATGTGTTTGACAAAAACACAAAATAAAATAAAATATCGACTCGATAAGCTATGATGCAGAAATCGAACCGATATTGACCTTGAGTCAGCTAAAATGTTTTTAACAAATTCAGGTCGTAAGCCACGCTTATTACAAATAACGGTAGACACGCCGGACAATGCTCTACACCAGTAGAGCTTTATGCATCTTTTATCTAAGTGTAACTGCAATCACGAATTCTCGCAGATGAATTCAATGCTGTATTAAGTCCAAACACAACAAAGAGACAAGCTTGGTTTATTGAAGTGGTTTCCACCTCGGCACCACTAGAATTCCCAACGAGTTCTAGCAGTGTGGAGATGAAACTGTCTTCGATCGCTAAGTTAGTCAGCAATGAATGCTGATGATCGAAGTTGGCTACTTTGTGAAACAATTGTACATTCAAGCCTGCTCTTTGTCTTTTTGACAAGTGTTCTAGTTGTGTTTGGCAAAAACATAAAATAAAAAAAAAATATCGACTAGATAAGTAATGGTGCAGAAATCGAACCGATATTGACCTTGAGTCAGCTAAAATGTTTTTAACAAATTCAGGTCGTAAGCCACGCTTATTACAATTAACGGTAGACACGCCGGACAATGTGTTTGACAAAAACACAAAATAAAATAAAATATCGACTCGATAAGCTATGATGCAGAAATCGAACCGATATTGACCTTGAGTCAGCTAAAATGTTTTTAACAAATTCAGGTCGTAAGCCACGCTTATTACAAATAACGGTAGACACGCCGGACAATGCTCTACACCAATAGAGCTTTATGCATCTTTTATCTAAGTGCAACTGCAATCAGGAATTCCCGTAGATGAATTCAATGCAGTATTAAGTCCAAACACAACAAAGAGACAAGCTTGGTTTATTGAATTGGTTTCCACCTCGGCACCACTAGAATTCCCAACGACCTCTAGCAGTGTGGGGATGAAACTGTCTTCGATCACTAAGTTAGTCAGCGATCAATGCTGATGATCGAAGTTGGCTATCGTGAAACAATTGAACATTCAAGCCCGCTCTTTGTCTTTTTGACAAGTGTTCTAATTGTGTTTGGCAAAAACATAAAATAAAAAAAAATATCGACTAGATAAGTTATGATGCAGAAATCGAACCGATATTGACCTTGAGTCAGCTAAAATGTTTTTAACAAATTCAGGTCGTAAGCCACGCTTATTACAAATAACGGTAGACACGCCGGACAATGCTCTACACCAATAGAGCTTTATGCATCTTTTATCTAAGTGCAACTGCAATCAGGAATTCCCGTAGATGAATTCAATGCAGTATTAAGTCCAAACACAACAAAGAGACAAGCTTGGTTTATTGAAGTGGTTTCCACCTCGGCACCACTAGAATTCCCAACGAGTTCTAGCAGTGTGGAGATGAAACTGTCTTCGATCACTAAGTTAGTCAGCGATCAATGCTGATGATCGAAGTTGGCTACTTCGTGAAACAATTGTACATTCAAGCCCGCTCTTTGTCTTTTTGACAAGTGTTCTTGTTGTGTTTGACAAAAACACAAAATAAAATAAAATATCGACTCGATAAGCTATGATGCAGAAATCGAACCGATATTGACCTTGAGTCAGCTAAAATGTTTTTAACAAATTCAGGTCGTAAGCCACGCTTATTACAAATAACGGTAGACACGCCGGACAATGCTCTACACCATCAGAGCTTTATGCATCTTTTATCTAAGTGTAACTGCAATCAGGAATTCCCGCAGATGAATTCAATGCAGTATTAAGTCCAAACACAACAAAGAGACAAGGTTGGTTTATTGAATTGGTTTCCACCTCGGCACCACTAGAATTCCCAACGAGTTCTAGCAGTGTGGAGATGAAACTGTCTTCGATCACTAAGTTAGTCAGCGATGAATGTTGATGATCGAAGTTGGCTCTTCGTGAAACAATTGTACATTCAAGCCCGCTCTTTGTCTTTTTGACAAGTGTTCTTGTTGTGTTTGGCAAAAACACAAAATAAAAAAAAATATCGACTAGATAAGCAATGGTGCAGAAATCGAACCGATATTGACCTTGAGTCAGCTAAAATGTTTTTAACAAATTCAGGTCGTAAGCCACGCTTATTACAATTAACGGTAGACACGCCGGACAATGCTCTACACCAGTAGAGCTTTATGCATCTTTTATCTAAGTGTAACTGCAATCACGAATTCTCACAGATGAATTCAATGCTGTATTAAGTCCAAACACAACAAAGAGACAAGCTTGGTTTATTGAAGTGGTTTTCACCTCGGCACCACTAGAATTCCCAACGAGTTCTAGCAGTGTGGAGATGAAACTGTCTTCGATCACTAAGTTAGTCAGCGATCAATGCTGATGATCGAAGTTGGCTACTTCGTGAAACAATTGTACATTCAAGCCCGCTCTTTGTCTTTTTGACAAGTGTTCTTGTTGTGTTTGACAAAAACACAAAATAAAATAAAATATCGACTCGATAAGCTATGATGCAGAAATCGAACCGATATTGACCTTGAGTCAGCTAAAATGTTTTTAACAAATTCAGGTCGTAAGCCACGCTTATTACAAATAACGGTAGACACGCCGGACAATGCTCTACACCATCAGAGCTTTATGCATCTTTTATCTAAGTGTAACTGCAATCAGGAATTCCCGCAGATGAATTCAATGCAGTATTAAGTCCAAACACAACAAAGAGACAAGGTTGGTTTATTGAATTGCTTTCCACCTCGGCACCACTAGAATTCCCAACGAGTTCTAGCAGTGTGGAGATGAAACTGTCTTCGATCACTAAGTTAGTCAGCGATGAATGTTGATGATCGAAGTTGGCTCTTCGTGAAACAATTATACATTCAAGCCCGCTCTTTGTCTTTTTGACAAGTGTTCTTGTTGTGTTTGGCAAAAACACAAAATAAAAAAAAATATCGACTAGATAAGCTATGATGCAGAAATCGAACCGATATTGACCTTGAGTCAGCTAAAATGTTTTTAACAAATTCAGGTCGTAAGCCACGCTTATTACAATTAACGGTAGACACGCCGGACAATGCTCTACACCAGTAGAGCTTTATGCATCTTTTATCTAAGTGTAACTGCAATCACGAATTCTCACAGATGAATTCAATGCTGTATTAAGTCCAAACACAACAAAGAGACAAGCTTGGTTTATTGAAGTGGTTTCCACCTCGGCACCACTAGAATTCCCAACGAGTTCTAGCAGTGTGGAGATGAAACTGTCTTCGATCGCTAAGTTAGTCAGCGATGAATGCTGATGATCGAAGTTGGCTACTTTGTGAAACAATTGTACATTCAAGCCCGCTCTTTGTCTTTTTGACAAGTGTTCTAGTTGTGTTTGGCAAAAACATAAAATAAAAAAAAATATCGACTAGATAAGCTATGATGCAGAAATCGAACCGATATTGACCTTGAGTCAGCTAAAATGTTTTTAACAAATTCAGGTCGTAAGCCACGCTTATTACAAATAACGGTAGACACGCCGGACAATGCTCTACACCAATAGAGCTTTATGCATCTTTTATCTAAGTGCAACTGCAATCAGGAATTCCCGTAGATGAATTCAATGCAGTATTAAGTCCAAACACAACAAAGAGACAAGCTTGGTTTATTGAATTGGTTTCCACCTCGGCACCACTAGAATTCCCAACGAGTTCTAGCAGTGTGGGGATGAAACTGTCTTCGATCACTAAGTTAGTCAGCGATCAATGCTGATGATCGAAGTTGGCTATCTTGAAACAATTGAACATTCAAGCCCGCTTTTTGTCTTTTTGACAAGTGTGCTTGTTGTGTTTGGCAAAAATATAAAATAAAAAAAATATCGACTAGATAAGCAATGGTGCAGAAATCGAACCGATATTGACCTTGAGTCAGCTAAAATGTTTTTAACAAATTCAGGTCGTAAGCCACGCTTATTTCAAATAACGGTAGACACGCCGGACAATGGTCTACACCAAAAGAGGTTTATGCATCTTTTATCTAAGTGCAACTGCAATCAGGAATTCCCGCAGATGAATTCAATGCAGTATTAAGTCCAAACACAACAAAGAGACAAGCTTGGTTTATTGAATTGGTTTCCACCTCGGCACCACTAGAATTCCCAATGAGTTCTAGCAGTGTGGAGATGAAACTGTCTTCGATCACTAAGTTAGTCAGCGATGAATGCTGATTATCGAAGTTGGCTACTTCGTGAAACAATTGTACATTCAAGCCCGCTCTTTGTCTTTTTGACAAGTGTTCTAATTGTGTTTGGCAAAAACATAAAATAAAAAAAAAATATCGACTAGATAAGCTATGATGCAGAAATCGAACCGATATTGACCTTGAGTCAGCTAAAATGTTTTTAACAAATTCAGGTCGTAAGCCACGCTTATTACAAATAGTGATAGACACGCCGGACAACGCTCTACACCAATAGAGCTTTATGCATCTTTTATCTAAGTGCAACTGCAATCAGGAATTCCCGTAGATGAATTCAATGCAGTATTAAGTCCAAACACAACAAAGAGACAAGCTTGGTTTATTGAAGTGGTTTCCACCTCGGCACCACTAGAATTCCCAACGAGTTCTAGCAGTGTGGAGATGAAACTGTCTTCGATCACTAAGTTAGTCAGCGATGAATGCTGATGATCGAAGTTGGCTACTTCGTGAAACAATTTACATTCAAGCCCGCTCTTTGTCTTTTTGACAAGTGTTCTTGTTGTGTTTGGCAAAAACACAAAATAAAATAAAATATCGACTCGATAAGCTATGATGCAGAAATCGAACCGATATTGACCTTGAGTCAGCTAAAATGTTTTTAACAAATTCAGGTCGTAAGCCACGTGAAAAATTCTCTAAGATTTTTTAGAGAGCGAAACAAATGAAAATAAAAGGACGCGGTGGCTTGATTAATAATTTACAAATTGACAATTTATTGCTGCTGCTGGCTTCTACGCTTGCTTATCAACGAATGCTTTCATTAGCGAGAGTGGGCCACAATCCGACCACACTCCCCGAATTCACCGTCGGCATTTGCCGATCGTCAAAGGGCTTAAGAGAGCATTATAAAAAGAGCATGCTCAACTACATTTAAATTCACAATTTTCTCTTACTTTATACTAGCCTATGACTTCAATGTCAATTTCAAATTAATCTACAATTATAATAAAACTAAATAAAACTATGATGCTCCAACATTCCGGCCCCGTTGAAGAGCTCCGGTCTTTAACACCTCGGGAGTCGGGCCAGCTTATGAATTGGCCGCTTAATTGCGCCTGCTGGTGTTTTTATTTCGGCTACCCGAACCTTGCCGTCCTCCCCTCGAATTGTGCGCGTTACGCGCCCGGTTATCCACTGCTGAGGGGGTGTGTTGTCGTCGTGAACTAGCACGACCGCCCCTTCCTCGAGATTGTCCTCGCCTTTGGTCCATTGAGTTCGCTGCTGAAGGCTGAGCAGGTAGTCCTTGGACCACTTGCGCCAAAAAGTGCAGTTTGAGCGCCGACAACTGCTGCCACAGCCTCAAATTTCCTCGCCCTGGTTTCTTGATGCTCTCGTCTGGATCGGATCCTAAAGGCAGCGCCAACAAAGGCTGACCGATGAGTAGGTGGCCTGGCGTCAGCACCTCTCCATCGTTGGGATCGCTGCTGTCGACGAGCAACGGCCTGGAGTTGAGCAGCGCCTCGACGTCCACCAGATGTGTGCTCAACTCGTCCTGCGTCAGGTTGGCGTTGCTCGCTCCTCGCAGAAGCCTGTGCTTGGCAGACTTTACTGCGGCTTCCCACAGTCCTCCGAAGTGCGGGGCGCGGGGGGAATGAACCTCCACTGCACTCCTCTCTCCGCTGCGAAGTTCACCAGCCTCGCCTCGTTGTTGTGGAACGCCGTCTGCAGCTCCCTCAGTATGTTGCTCGCTCCAACGAAATTCGTCGCGTTGTCGCTGAATATCGTCTCCGGTAATCCGCGTCTCCCGATGAACCTTTTAAAAACATTCAAAAAAGCATCAGTTGATAGATCGGTTACCAGATCTAAATGGACCGCCTTTGAGGCAAAACAAACAAAAACGGCAACATACATTTTCACAGGTGGTCTACCCCTTATCCTATAGCTGACATAGACCTGTGAATCTGACCAGAAATTCAAACTTTCAATGTTAAATTTGGTTAGAGTTGTCGCAATTTGGTGCCACAGCTTAACCAACAAGAGTGCTGCGCATAATTCTAATCGGGGTATTGTCTTCACGTTTAGTGGGGCTACCCTAGACTTTGCCGTGAGCAATGTAGTGCCAACGTCTCGGTTGCTGCACGTTCGCACGTAGATGCAACAACCGTACGCATGACTGGATGCATCAGCAAAGCCATGTATTTGAACCTTTTGATACGTATTAAGACATACGTATCGAGGAATGCAAATTTTGTGTAACTCGCGCAACGTCATGGTGAACCTATTCCATGTCGTGTGAAGGCTCATTGGAATGGCTTCATCCCAATCTATTTTAAGTCTCCACAATTCCTGCAACAACATTTTGGCCTTGGTAACAATTGGACATAGCAGCCCAAGAGGGTCAAATAAACGAGACGCTGCAGACAATATGTTGCGTTTCGTTGGCCTATCCGAAACAAAGCTGTCCACGTCGAGATAATACTTAAATATATCCTCTTGAGGTGCCCAGCGCATCCCAAGAGTTTCTACGGAACTCTGCTCATCAATCT
This sequence comes from Zaprionus ornatus, assembly GCA_018904035.1. NCBI lineage: Eukaryota > Metazoa > Arthropoda > Insecta > Diptera > Drosophilidae > Zaprionus > Zaprionus ornatus. The sequence goes on along the minus strand of JAEIFZ010000304.1, from coordinate 30,972 downwards.
TCAGAGTCACTTCGTCACCAGCTTTTGTTTTAAACGACAGATCACTACAGTTGGTTGCCCACTTGGCAAGTGGAAAACCTCCTGATTCCAATATTGTCTGAACTTGATTGCAAATAGCGTTAAGTTTTTTAACACTATCTGCACCTGCCAACATATCGTCAACAAAGAAACACGTTTTAATCACATCTGATCCAATAGGATGTGATTGGGCGTGCATGTTGGCCAGCTCAAATAAGCAGCGTATCGCCAGAAAGGGTGCAGAAGCTGTACCATATGTGACTGTATTAAGTCGGTATGCTTGAATATTTTGTGAAGTATTTTCTCTCCACAAAATTAGTTGGAAATTTCTGACTTTTTCAGAAATATTGATCTGCCTATACATTTTTGAAATGTCAGCAGTTACGGCATACTTATTCAACCAGAAGTTAATCAGGGTTGAATATAGCTCCCTCTGAATTGTCGGTCCCACCATTAGTGTTTCGTTTAGAGAAACAGCTGTTAACGTCTTACTAGAAGCGTCGAAAACTACACGAAGCTTGGTGGAGGAACTTTCAGGCCTAAGAACGCATTGATGAGGAATATAATAATGCTGTCCTAGAGGAGTTGACTTCAGAATGGACATATGTCCCAAATCCAAATATTCTTTCATGAAGTCATGGTACATGCTTTTTAGAACTGCATCCTTCGATAATTTACGCTCAAGTTGCAAAAAACGCCTTTCAGCAGTTTGAAAGGACAAGCCAAGAACTTTAGGATCGGTCTTGAAAGGGAGATCCACTTGGAAACGACCAGAAGATAACTTTACAGTTTTCTTGAAGAACAGTTCACAAGCTTGTTGTTCAGCTGTTTGGCGACCAGCCTTCGACTCGAATGGACATTGATCCAATTCCCAGAAACGGTTAACTAACGAGTCGAGAGAACAATTAGTTTGGGCTACTAAACACCCACTGAACTGATGCCTAGGCACTTGTCCAGTATATTTGCCTGCTACTATCCATCCTAGTAGCGTTTTTTGCATTGTTGGAAGTTCAGAACCCAGTTTTATTTGCCCAACGCACAACAATTCATAAAATAATTCTGCTCCCAAAAGAATGTCCACCTTAGCTGGCCTATAAAATTCTGGATCTGCCAGCTTTATATTTTTGGTTATTTTCCAATTTGAAATACTCATGGACTGTCCTGGCTGTGTTGTTGAAATGGATTTCAACACCCAACAGTCAGCCGAAAAATTGTGGGAATTTATGCGCGACTGAATAGAAGCACATATCTTGCTTTTGCTATCTATTGTTGCACCTCCAACCATCGAAATAGCTAGAGATGTTGGCTCCCGCTTGAGCCGTAACATCTGGGCCATACTCTCTGATATCAAATTGATTTGGGAACCACTGTCAAGCAAACCTCGTGCAGAATGCAACTGACCAAATCTGTCTTTAACATCAACGACAGCAGTGGCGAGAACAGTTTGTGCATTATTTGACACATGGCCCAAATGCACGTCTGCCACAGTTGCTTGATGTGTAGATACCTCACCTTGATCAGGAGTAGTATACCTGTGAAGCAAGGAATGGTGAGGCCTTGAACAAACTCTACACTTTGGCGCCTTACACTTAGAGACTGTATGCCCAACAACCAAACAATTTAGGCACAACTTTTGTGCTTTGACATATTCAAAACGCTGCATAACTGAAATTGCAGAAAACGATGGACACGAAGAGATATTGTGCGTTTCTGACTTGCAAAAAACACACACAGACGTTGATGGACGCCCTCCATCAGAAATAGCAAAGGATGACTTACCCTGATGGGGCTTCTTGGCGTCAATTCGCGACCTTGTTTTGTCGCGAGTTGACTCCTCGGTTGACAAATACTGATATCTTTTATTCAGTTGTCTAGCACAATCTTCCCAGGATGGCAGCGTATCATAATCAAGCTGCTCTTCAAAACGAGACTTGGTACCATGGTCTACCTTTGCCATGACCATATGAATTATCATTGCATTAGCAATGTCTCTGTCGTTACCTAACGACGACAACGAAGCATAAATAGCAGACACCGTGTCTATGATCGATCACAAACTCGATGCAGATGGTTTTGTCATGCTAGGTATGTCAAACAATTGCGAAACAGTATCAAAGAATATAAGACATTTGTTGTCATATACTGCCTTGAGACTAGCGAGGGCCTTTGGATAGTTACAATCCGTTAATTGATACGGCTTAACTACCCCCAATGCTTCATCGGACAAACACGAAACTAAATGGTTGAACTTCTCGACGTTTGACAAGGAATTGTCATTGTCGACCAAACTTTCAAACAGGCAAATAAAATTTTTGTATTCCGAATGTTTGCCACCAAATCTGGGCAAACGCATTTTCGGCAATTGGGATCGCTGGCTCGAAACTATGGAGCAATTGTGCTCAATTAGTGGCTCTGGCGTTGCCTTGGATGCATTTATATATAATGCCTTTGTGATGACACACAAATCTTCTAACGGCCCTCTAGAATCATTCTGAGGGCTTAAATTATCCAACTCAGCCTGTAAATCCATTGCCTTTTCGATGTAACCATCTAGAAGTTCTAAACGGCACGCTAACTCTGTTTTATCAGACGAAATGGTCCTTGATTTAATTGCTGTTTGCATACGGGAGATGTCAGCGCTAACCTTATCAAATCTTTGCAAACATAGCGATAATTTTGCAGCTGTTTTGCTGACTTGTGGCTTTTCACTAGTCTTTTCAGACTCAAACATGTTGCTTTAAAAGAAAATATCAATAACTCAACAACAAAAATAATCTCACAACTTTGTGAGCTACCCTCGCAACGACGCCGACTATGTAAATCTAGCTTGCCTAATACACACACACACGCAACCTATGTGTTGTGTGAGCAAACAACGAAAATGATCCAAGCGATCCAAAGTAAGGCAAGGTAAACGTTTACTGTAACTACGTTTGTAGACAGCAATGTAAAATGCGGGGTGCGGGGTAAGCAATGCTAACGAATGAATATATACACACGCACTCTAAGTGGTATGTATATCCAACAAACGAAAGAAAAAACAAGCGAAAAGAGAATCAAACAAACGTTTGCTGTAACTACGTTTGTAGACAGCAATAGAATATGCGGGGTGCGGGGTGACGATATGTAAGTGGCGCTAAATTCAGGCGCAAGCGAAACGACGAAATTATGTGAGCGCAAAGAACAATCCGAGGTGAACGGACGCAACGACAAATGTATGTGTGTATATGCAAGCGCCAATATGTACGTATGTACAATAGTTATGTATTCACAGATGTTCCAAGTTAGCGGTCAATATGTAAATATGTGTGCTAACCGAAGATCGAAAGGGGGTAATTTGCATTTACACACACACTTAATTATTAAAATAATTAATATGTAAGCCACCAATTTTATATTTCAATGTAAGATAATATTGCCGTTTTTGTTTATTATTATTTGTTATAATGTGAATAACAAATTGTTAGTAAAAACTAAACTTCATATGCATGTATGTATGTTCGCTTTTATATGTGTGTGTCTATACATATGGTATGTATATGTATTGTAATACCTCCTAACAGTTTTGTCCTGCTCAATATTTGGCGGTCATTTATTTAAATAGGTAGGCGCGAATTTTTAATATACATACATACATATGACTATACACTTTTGTGTGTAATAAAATGAGTGTCAGGAATTGAGCTTTGTAATATCTTAAATAATTTAAAAGTCGATCAAAGCGACAGTACAAAAAACACTATTTACGTGTACGCTCAATTTTTGACACTGAATACCTGGAGACTGTCTAGCGAATCAATAGACATGGAACGACGATTATTATCCATATGGTCCAGCGGCGACGATGAAGACGGCCTTGAAGCTTTTGGTCCAGTTGATGTGATGATGACTCCCACGAGAACGAGTGTCAATGTTTTTTTTTTTTTATTATAATTTGTTCACACCCGCACATGAAACGCGCGAAGCAATTGCCACAAACAGCACAAAATAAATTGTTACCGAAAACTAATTATTAACCAATACACCGAAGTCCCTGCTCGGGCGCCAATGAAAAATTCTCTAAGATTTTTTAGAGAGCGAAACAAATGAAAATAAAAGGACGCGGTGGCTTGATTAATAATTTACAAATTGACAATTTATTGCTGCTGCTGGCTTCTACGCTTGCTTATCAACGAATGCTTTCATTAGCGAGAGTGGGCCACAATCCGACCACACTCCCCGAATTCACCGTCGGCATTTGCCGATCGTCACAGGGCTTAAGAGAGCATTATAAAAAGAGCATGCTCAACTACATTTAAATTCACAATTTTCTCTTACTTTATACTAGCCTATGACTTCAATGTCAATTTCAAATTAATCTACAATTAACAGTGTGGAGATGAAACTGTCTTCGATCACTAAGTTAGTCAGCGATGAATGTTGATTATCGAAGTTGGCTACTTCGTGAAACAATTGTACATTCAAGCCCGCTGCTTGTCTTTTGACAAGTGTTCTTGTTGTGTTTGGCAAAAACATCGACTAGATAAGCTATGATGCAGAAATCGAACCGATATTGACCTTGAGTCAGCTAAAATGTTTTTAACAAATTCAGGTCGTAAGCCACGCTTATTACAAATAACGGTAGACACGCCGGACAATGCTCTACACCAATAGAGCTTTATGCACCTTTTAACTAAGTGCAACTGCAATCAGGAATTCTCGCAGATGAATTCAATGCAGTATTAAGTCCAAACACAACAAAGAGACAAGCTTGGTTTATTGAATTGGTTTCCACCTCGGCACCACTAGAATTCCCAACGAGTTCTAGCAGTGTGGAGATGAAACTGTCTTCGATCACTAAGTTAGTCAGCGATGAATGCTGATGATCGAAGTTGGCTACTTCGTGAAACAATTGTACATTCAAGCCCGCTCTTTGTCTTTTTGACAAGTGTTCTTGTTGTGTTTGGCAAAAATATAAAATAAAAAAAAATATCGACTAGATAAGCTATGATGCAGAAATCGAACCGATATTGACCTTGAGTCAGCTAAAATGTTTTTAACAAATTCAGGTCGTAAGCCACGCTTATTACAAATAACGGTAGACACGCCGGACAATGCTCTACACCAATAGAGCTTTATGCACCTTTTAACTAAGTGCAACTGCAATCAGGAATTCTCGCAGATGAATTCAATGCAGTATTAAGTCCAAACACAACAAAGAGACAAGCTTGGTTTATTGAATTGGTTTCCACCTCGGCACCACTAGAATTCCCAACGAGTTCTAGCAGTGTGGAGATGAAACTGTCTTCGATCACTAAGTTAGTCAGCGATGAATGCTGATGATCGAAGTTGGCTACTTCGTGAAACAATTGTACATTCAAGCCCGCTCTTTGTCTTTTTGACAAGTGTTCTTGTTGTGTTTGGCAAAAATATAAAATAAAAAAAATATCGACTAGATAAGCTATGATGCAGAAATCGAACCGATATTGACCTTGAGTCAGCTAAAATGTTTTTAACAAATTCAGGTCGTAAGCCACGCTTATTACAAATAACGGTAGACACGCCGGACAATGCTCTACACCAATAGAGCTTTATGCACCTTTTAACTAAGTGCAACTGCAATCAGGAATTCTCGCAGATGAATTCAATGCAGTATTAAGTCCAAACACAACAAAGAGACAAGCTTGGTTTATTGAATTGGTTTCCACCTCGGCACCACTAGAATTCCCAACGAGTTCTAGCAGTGTGGAGATGAAACTGTCTTCGATCACTAAGTTAGTCAGCGATGAATGCTGATGATCGAAGTTGGCTACTTCGTGAAACAATTGTACATTCAAGCCCGCTCTTTGTCTTTTTGACAAGTGTTCTTGTTGTGTTTGGCAAAAATATAAAATAAAAAAAATATCGACTAGATAAGCTATGATGCAGAAATCGAACCGATATTGACCTTGAGTCAGCTAAAATGTTTTTAACAAATTCAGGTCGTAAGCCACGCTTATTACAAATAACGGTAGACACGCCGGACAATGCTCTACACCAATAGAGCTTTATGCACCTTTTAACTAAGTGCAACTGCAATCAGGAATTCTCGCAGATGAATTCAATGCAGTATTAAGTCCAAACACAACAAAGAGACAAGCTTGGTTTATTGAATTGGTTTCCACCTCGGCACCACTAGAATTCCCAACGAGTTCTAGCAGTGTGGAGATGAAACTGTCTTCGATCACTAAGTTAGTCAGCGATGAATGCTGATGATCGAAGTTGGCTACTTCGTGAAACAATTGTACATTCAAGCCCGCTCTTTGTCTTTTTGACAAGTGTTCTTGTTGTGTTTGGCAAAAATATAAAATAAAAAAAATATCGACTAGATAAGCTATGATGCAGAAATCGAACCGATATTGACCTTGAGTCAGCTAAAATGTTTTTAACAAATTCAGGTCGTAAGCCACGCTTATTACAAATAACGGTAGACACGCCGGACAATGCTCTACACCAATAGAGCTTTATGCACCTTTTAACTAAGTGCAACTGCAATCAGGAATTCTCGCAGATGAATTCAATGCAGTATTAAGTCCAAACACAACAAAGAGACAAGCTTGGTTTATTGAATTGGTTTCCACCTCGGCACCACTAGAATTCCCAACGAGTTCTAGCAGTGTGGAGATGAAACTGTCTTCGATCACTAAGTTAGTCAGCGATGAATGCTGATGATCGAAGTTGGCTACTTCGTGAAACAATTGTACATTCAAGCCCGCTCTTTGTCTTTTTGACAAGTGTTCTTGTTGTGTTTGGCAAAAATATAAAATAAAAAAAATATCGACTAGATAAGCTATGATGCAGAAATCGAACCGATATTGACCTTGAGTCAGCTAAAATGTTTTTAACAAATTCAGGTCGTAAGCCACGCTTATTACAAATAACGGTAGACACGCCGGACAATGCTCTACACCAATAGAGCTTTATGCACCTTTTAACTAAGTGCAACTGCAATCAGGAATTCTCGCAGATGAATTCAATGCAGTATTAAGTCCAAACACAACAAAGAGACAAGCTTGGTTTATTGAATTGGTTTCCACCTCGGCACCACTAGAATTCCCAACGAGTTCTAGCAGTGTGGAGATGAAACTGTCTTCGATCACTAAGTTAGTCAGCGATGAATGCTGATGATCGAAGTTGGCTACTTCGTGAAACAATTGTACATTCAAGCCCGCTCTTTGTCTTTTTGACAAGTGTTCTTGTTGTGTTTGGCAAAAATATAAAATAAAAAAAATATCGACTAGATAAGCTATGATGCAGAAATCGAACCGATATTGACCTTGAGTCAGCTAAAATGTTTTTAACAAATTCAGGTCGTAAGCCACGCTTATTACAAATAACGGTAGACACGCCGGACAATGCTCTACACCAATAGAGCTTTATGCACCTTTTAACTAAGTGCAACTGCAATCAGGAATTCTCGCAGATGAATTCAATGCAGTATTAAGTCCAAACACAACAAAGAGACAAGCTTGGTTTATTGAATTGGTTTCCACCTCGGCACCACTAGAATTCCCAACGAGTTCTAGCAGTGTGGAGATGAAACTGTCTTCGATCACTAAGTTAGTCAGCGATGAATGCTGATGATCGAAGTTGGCTACTTCGTGAAACAATTGTACATTCAAGCCCGCTCTTTGTCTTTTTGACAAGTGTTCTTGTTGTGTTTGGCAAAAATATAAAATAAAAAAAATATCGACTAGATAAGCTATGATGCAGAAATCGAACCGATATTGACCTTGAGTCAGCTAAAATGTTTTTAACAAATTCAGGTCGTAAGCCACGCTTATTACAAATAACGGTAGACACGCCGGACAATGCTCTACACCAATAGAGCTTTATGCACCTTTTAACTAAGTGCAACTGCAATCAGGAATTCTCGCAGATGAATTCAATGCAGTATTAAGTCCAAACACAACAAAGAGACAAGCTTGGTTTATTGAATTGGTTTCCACCTCGGCACCACTAGAATTCCCAACGAGTTCTAGCAGTGTGGAGATGAAACTGTCTTCGATCACTAAGTTAGTCAGCGATGAATGCTGATGATCGAAGTTGGCTACTTCGTGAAACAATTGTACATTCAAGCCCGCTCTTTGTCTTTTTGACAAGTGTTCTTGTTGTGTTTGGCAAAAATATAAAATAAAAAAAAATATCGACTAGATAAGCTATGATGCAGAAATCGAACCGATATTGACCTTGAGTCAGCTAAAATGTTTTTAACAAATTCAGGTCGTAAGCCACGCTTATTACAAATAACGGTAGACACGCCGGACAATGCTCTACACCAATAGAGCTTTATGCACCTTTTAACTAAGTGCAACTGCAATCAGGAATTCTCGCAGATGAATTCAATGCAGTATTAAGTCCAAACACAACAAAGAGACAAGCTTGGTTTATTGAATTGGTTTCCACCTCGGCACCACTAGAATTCCCAACGAGTTCTAGCAGTGTGGAGATGAAACTGTCTTCGATCACTAAGTTAGTCAGCGATGAATGCTGATGATCGAAGTTGGCTACTTCGTGAAACAATTGTACATTCAAGCCCGCTCTTTGTCTTTTTGACAAGTGTTCTTGTTGTGTTTGGCAAAAATATAAAATAAAAAAAATATCGACTAGATAAGCTATGATGCAGAAATCGAACCGATATTGACCTTGAGTCAGCTAAAATGTTTTTAACAAATTCAGGTCGTAAGCCACGCTTATTACAAATAACGGTAGACACGCCGGACAATGCTCTACACCAATAGAGCTTTATGCACCTTTTAACTAAGTGCAACTGCAATCAGGAATTCTCGCAGATGAATTCAATGCAGTATTAAGTCCAAACACAACAAAGAGACAAGCTTGGTTTATTGAATTGGTTTCCACCTCGGCACCACTAGAATTCCCAACGAGTTCTAGCAGTGTGGAGATGAAACTGTCTTCGATCACTAAGTTAGTCAGCGATGAATGCTGATGATCGAAGTTGGCTACTTCGTGAAACAATTGTACATTCAAGCCCGCTCTTTGTCTTTTTGACAAGTGTTCTTGTTGTGTTTGGCAAAAATATAAAATAAAAAAAATATCGACTAGATAAGCTATGATGCAGAAATCGAACCGATATTGACCTTGAGTCAGCTAAAATGTTTTTAACAAATTCAGGTCGTAAGCCACGCTTATTACAAATAACGGTAGACACGCCGGACAATGCTCTACACCAATAGAGCTTTATGCACCTTTTAACTAAGTGCAACTGCAATCAGGAATTCTCGCAGATGAATTCAATGCAGTATTAAGTCCAAACACAACAAAGAGACAAGCTTGGTTTATTGAATTGGTTTCCACCTCGGCACCACTAGAATTCCCAACGAGTTCTAGCAGTGTGGAGATGAAACTGTCTTCGATCACTAAGTTAGTCAGCGATGAATGCTGATGATCGAAGTTGGCTACTTCGTGAAACAATTGTACATTCAAGCCCGCTCTTTGTCTTTTTGACAAGTGTTCTTGTTGTGTTTGGCAAAAATATAAAATAAAAAAAAATATCGACTAGATAAGCTATGATGCAGAAATCGAACCGATATTGACCTTGAGTCAGCTAAAATGTTTTTAACAAATTCAGGTCGTAAGCCACGCTTATTACAAATAACGGTAGACACGCCGGACAATGCTCTACACCAATAGAGCTTTATGCACCTTTTAACTAAGTGCAACTGCAATCAGGAATTCTCGCAGATGAATTCAATGCAGTATTAAGTCCAAACACAACAAAGAGACAAGCTTGGTTTATTGAATTGGTTTCCACCTCGGCACCACTAGAATTCCCAACGAGTTCTAGCAGTGTGGAGATGAAACTGTCTTCGATCACTAAGTTAGTCAGCGATGAATGCTGATGATCGAAGTTGGCTACTTCGTGAAACAATTGTACATTCAAGCCCGCTCTTTGTCTTTTTGACAAGTGTTCTTGTTGTGTTTGGCAAAAATATAAAATAAAAAAAAATATCGACTAGATAAGCTATGATGCAGAAATCGAACCGATATTGACCTTGAGTCAGCTAAAATGTTTTTAACAAATTCAGGTCGTAAGCCACGCTTATTACAAATAACGGTAGACACGCCGGACAATGCTCTACACCAATAGAGCTTTATGCACCTTTTAACTAAGTGCAACTGCAATCAGGAATTCTCGCAGATGAATTCAATGCAGTATTAAGTCCAAACACAACAAAGAGACAAGCTTGGTTTATTGAATTGGTTTCCACCTCGGCACCACTAGAATTCCCAACGAGTTCTAGCAGTGTGGAGATGAAACTGTCTTCGATCACTAAGTTAGTCAGCGATGAATGCTGATGATCGAAGTTGGCTACTTCGTGAAACAATTGTACATTCAAGCCCGCTCTTTGTCTTTTTGACAAGTGTTCTTGTTGTGTTTGGCAAAAATATAAAATAAAAAAAAAATATCGACTAGATAAGCTATGATGCAGAAATCGAACCGATATTGACCTTGAGTCAGCTAAAATGTTTTTAACAAATTCAGGTCGTAAGCCACGCTTATTACAAATAACGGTAGACACGCCGGACAATGCTCTACACCAATAGAGCTTTATGCACCTTTTAACTAAGTGCAACTGCAATCAGGAATTCTCGCAGATGAATTCAATGCAGTATTAAGTCCAAACACAACAAAGAGACAAGCTTGGTTTATTGAATTGGTTTCCACCTCGGCACCACTAGAATTCCCAACGAGTTCTAGCAGTGTGGAGATGAAACTGTCTTCGATCACTAAGTTAGTCAGCGATGAATGCTGATGATCGAAGTTGGCTACTTCGTGAAACAATTGTACATTCAAGCCCGCTCTTTGTCTTTTTGACAAGTGTTCTTGTTGTGTTTGGCAAAAATATAAAATAAAAAAAATATCGACTAGATAAGCTATGATGCAGAAATCGAACCGATATTGACCTTGAGTCAGCTAAAATGTTTTTAACAAATTCAGGTCGTAAGCCACGCTTATTACAAATAACGGTAGACACGCCGGACAATGCTCTACACCAATAGAGCTTTATGCACCTTTTAACTAAGTGCAACTGCAATCAGGAATTCTCGCAGATGAATTCAATGCAGTATTAAGTCCAAACACAACAAAGAGACAAGCTTGGTTTATTGAATTGGTTTCCACCTCGGCACCACTAGAATTCCCAACGAGTTCTAGCAGTGTGGAGATGAAACTGTCTTCGATCACTAAGTTAGTCAGCGATGAATGCTGATGATCGAAGTTGGCTACTTCGTGAAACAATTGTACATTCAAGCCCGCTCTTTGTCTTTTTGACAAGTGTTCTTGTTGTGTTTGGCAAAAATATAAAATAAAAAAAAAATATCGACTAGATAAGCTATGATGCAGAAATCGAACCGATATTGACCTTGAGTCAGCTAAAATGTTTTTAACAAATTCAGGTCGTAAGCCACGCTTATTACAAATAACGGTAGACACGCCGGACAATGCTCTACACCAATAGAGCTTTATGCACCTTTTAACTAAGTGCAACTGCAATCAGGAATTCTCGCAGATGAATTCAATGCAGTATTAAGTCCAAACACAACAAAGAGACAAGCTTGGTTTATTGAATTGGTTTCCACCTCGGCACCACTAGAATTCCCAACGAGTTCTAGCAGTGTGGAGATGAAACTGTCTTCGATCACTAAGTTAGTCAGCGATGAATGCTGATGATCGAAGTTGGCTACTTCGTGAAACAATTGTACATTCAAGCCCGCTCTTTGTCTTTTTGACAAGTGTTCTTGTTGTGTTTGGCAAAAATATAAAATAAAAAAAAATATCGACTAGATAAGCTATGATGCAGAAATCGAACCGATATTGACCTTGAGTCAGCTAAAATGTTTTTAACAAATTCAGGTCGTAAGCCACGCTTATTACAAATAACGGTAGACACGCCGGACAATGCTCTACACCAATAGAGCTTTATGCACCTTTTAACTAAGTGCAACTGCAATCAGGAATTCTCGCAGATGAATTCAATGCAGTATTAAGTCCAAACACAACAAAGAGACAAGCTTGGTTTATTGAATTGGTTTCCACCTCGGCACCACTAGAATTCCCAACGAGTTCTAGCAGTGTGGAGATGAAACTGTCTTCGATCACTAAGTTAGTCAGCGATGAATGCTGATGATCGAAGTTGGCTACTTCGTGAAACAATTGTACATTCAAGCCCGCTCTTTGTCTTTTTGACAAGTGTTCTTGTTGTGTTTGGCAAAAATATAAAATAAAAAAAAATATCGACTAGATAAGCTATGATGCAGAAATCGAACCGATATTGACCTTGAGTCAGCTAAAATGTTTTTAACAAATTCAGGTCGTAAGCCACGCTTATTACAAATAACGGTAGACACGCCGGACAATGCTCTACACCAATAGAGCTTTATGCACCTTTTAACTAAGTGCAACTGCAATCAGGAATTCTCGCAGATGAATTCAATGCAGTATTAAGTCCAAACACAACAAAGAGACAAGCTTGGTTTATTGAATTGGTTTCCACCTCGGCACCACTAGAATTCCCAACGAGTTCTAGCAGTGTGGAGATGAAACTGTCTTCGATCACTAAGTTAGTCAGCGATGAATGCTGATGATCGAAGTTGGCTACTTCGTGAAACAATTGTACATTCAAGCCCGCTCTTTGTCTTTTTGACAAGTGTTCTTGTTGTGTTTGGCAAAAATATAAAATAAAAAAAAATATCGACTAGATAAGCTATGATGCAGAAATCGAACCGATATTGACCTTGAGTCAGCTAAAATGTTTTTAACAAATTCAGGTCGTAAGCCACGCTTATTACAAATAACGGTAGACACGCCGGACAATGCTCTACACCAATAGAGCTTTATGCACCTTTTAACTAAGTGCAACTGCAATCAGGAATTCTCGCAGATGAATTCAATGCAGTATTAAGTCCAAACACAACAAAGAGACAAGCTTGGTTTATTGAATTGGTTTCCACCTCGGCACCACTAGAATTCCCAACGAGTTCTAGCAGTGTGGAGATGAAACTGTCTTCGATCACTAAGTTAGTCAGCGATGAATGCTGATGATCGAAGTTGGCTACTTCGTGAAACAATTGTACATTCAAGCCCGCTCTTTGTCTTTTTGACAAGTGTTCTTGTTGTGTTTGGCAAAAATATAAAATAAAAAAAAATATCGACTAGATAAGCTATGATGCAGAAATCGAACCGATATTGACCTTGAGTCAGCTAAAATGTTTTTAACAAATTCAGGTCGTAAGCCACGCTTATTACAAATAACGGTAGACACGCCGGACAATGCTCTACACCAATAGAGCTTTATGCACCTTTTAACTAAGTGCAACTGCAATCAGGAATTCTCGCAGATGAATTCAATGCAGTATTAAGTCCAAACACAACAAAGAGACAAGCTTGGTTTATTGAATTGGTTTCCACCTCGGCACCACTAGAATTCCCAACGAGTTCTAGCAGTGTGGAGATGAAACTGTCTTCGATCACTAAGTTAGTCAGCGATGAATGCTGATGATCGAAGTTGGCTACTTCGTGAAACAATTGTACATTCAAGCCCGCTCTTTGTCTTTTTGACAAGTGTTCTTGTTGTGTTTGGCAAAAATATAAAATAAAAAAAATATCGACTAGATAAGCTATGATGCAGAAATCGAACCGATATTGACCTTGAGTCAGCTAAAATGTTTTTAACAAATTCAGGTCGTAAGCCACGCTTATTACAAATAACGGTAGACACGCCGGACAATGCTCTACACCAATAGAGCTTTATGCACCTTTTAACTAAGTGCAACTGCAATCAGGAATTCTCGCAGATGAATTCAATGCAGTATTAAGTCCAAACACAACAAAGAGACAAGCTTGGTTTATTGAATTGGTTTCCACCTCGGCACCACTAGAATTCCCAACGAGTTCTAGCAGTGTGGAGATGAAACTGTCTTCGATCACTAAGTTAGTCAGCGATGAATGCTGATGATCGAAGTTGGCTACTTCGTGAAACAATTGTACATTCAAGCCCGCTCTTTGTCTTTTTGACAAGTGTTCTTGTTGTGTTTGGCAAAAATATAAAATAAAAAAAATATCGACTAGATAAGCTATGATGCAGAAATCGAACCGATATTGACCTTGAGTCAGCTAAAATGTTTTTAACAAATTCAGGTCGTAAGCCACGCTTATTACAAATAACGGTAGACACGCCGGACAATGCTCTACACCAATAGAGCTTTATGCACCTTTTAACTAAGTGCAACTGCAATCAGGAATTCTCGCAGATGAATTCAATGCAGTATTAAGTCCAAACACAACAAAGAGACAAGCTTGGTTTATTGAATTGGTTTCCACCTCGGCACCACTAGAATTCCCAACGAGTTCTAGCAGTGTGGAGATGAAACTGTCTTCGATCACTAAGTTAGTCAGCGATGAATGCTGATGATCGAAGTTGGCTACTTCGTGAAACAATTGTACATTCAAGCCCGCTCTTTGTCTTTTTGACAAGTGTTCTTGTTGTGTTTGGCAAAAATATAAAATAAAAAAAAATATCGACTAGATAAGCTATGATGCAGAAATCAAGATAAGATCAAATCGAACCGATATTGACCTTGAGTCAGCTAAAATGTTTTTAACAAATTCAGGTCGTAAGCCACGCTTATTACAAATAACGGTAGACACGCCGGACAATGCTCTACACCAATAGAGCTTTATGCACCTTTTAACTAAGTGCAACTGCAATCAGGAATTCTCGCAGATGAATTCAATGCAGTATTAAGTCCAAACACAACAAAGAGACAAGCTTGGTTTATTGAATTGGTTTCCACCTCGGCACCACTAGAATTCCCAACGAGTTCTAGCAGTGTGGAGATGAAACTGTCTTCGATCACTAAGTTAGTCAGCGATGAATGCTGATGATCGAAGTTGGCTACTTCGTGAAACAATTGTACATTCAAGCCCGCTCTTTGTCTTTTTGACAAGTGTTCTTGTTGTGTTTGGCAAAAATATAAAATAAAAAAAATATCGACTAGATAAGCTATGATGCAGAAATCGAACCGATATTGACCTTGAGTCAGCTAAAATGTTTTTAACAAATTCAGGTCGTAAGCCACGCTTATTACAAATAACGGTAGACACGCCGGACAATGCTCTACACCAATAGAGCTTTATGCACCTTTTAACTAAGTGCAACTGCAATCAGGAATTCTCGCAGATGAATTCAATGCAGTATTAAGTCCAAACACAACAAAGAGACAAGCTTGGTTTATTGAATTGGTTTCCACCTCGGCACCACTAGAATTCCCAACGAGTTCTAGCAGTGTGGAGATGAAACTGTCTTCGATCACTAAGTTAGTCAGCGATGAATGCTGATGATCGAAGTTGGCTACTTCGTGAAACAATTGTACATTCAAGCCCGCTCTTTGTCTTTTTGACAAGTGTTCTTGTTGTGTTTGGCAAAAATATAAAATAAAAAAAAATATCGACTAGATAAGCTATGATGCAGAAATCGAACCGATATTGACCTTGAGTCAGCTAAAATGTTTTTAACAAATTCAGGTCGTAAGCCACGCTTATTACAAATAACGGTAGACACGCCGGACAATGCTCTACACCAATAGAGCTTTATGCACCTTTTAACTAAGTGCAACTGCAATCAGGAATTCTCGCAGATGAATTCAATGCAGTATTAAGTCCAAACACAACAAAGAGACAAGCTTGGTTTATTGAATTGGTTTCCACCTCGGCACCACTAGAATTCCCAACGAGTTCTAGCAGTGTGGAGATGAAACTGTCTTCGATCACTAAGTTAGTCAGCGATGAATGCTGATGATCGAAGTTGGCTACTTCGTGAAACAATTGTACATTCAAGCCCGCTCTTTGTCTTTTTGACAAGTGTTCTTGTTGTGTTTGGCAAAAATATAAAATAAAAAAAATATCGACTAGATAAGCTATGATGCAGAAATCGAACCGATATTGACCTTGAGTCAGCTAAAATGTTTTTAACAAATTCAGGTCGTAAGCCACGCTTATTACAAATAACGGTAGACACGCCGGACAATGCTCTACACCAATAGAGCTTTATGCACCTTTTAACTAAGTGCAACTGCAATCAGGAATTCTCGCAGATGAATTCAATGCAGTATTAAGTCCAAACACAACAAAGAGACAAGCTTGGTTTATTGAATTGGTTTCCACCTCGGCACCACTAGAATTCCCAACGAGTTCTAGCAGTGTGGAGATGAAACTGTCTTCGATCACTAAGTTAGTCAGCGATGAATGCTGATGATCGAAGTTGGCTACTTCGTGAAACAATTGTACATTCAAGCCCGCTCTTTGTCTTTTTGACAAGTGTTCTTGTTGTGTTTGGCAAAAATATAAAATAAAAAAATATCGACTAGATAAGCTATGATGCAGAAATCGAACCGATATTGACCTTGAGTCAGCTAAAATGTTTTTAACAAATTCAGGTCGTAAGCCACGCTTATTACAAATAACGGTAGACACGCCGGACAATGCTCTACACCAATAGAGCTTTATGCACCTTTTAACTAAGTGCAACTGCAATCAGGAATTCTCGCAGATGAATTCAATGCAGTATTAAGTCCAAACACAACAAAGAGACAAGCTTGGTTTATTGAATTGGTTTCCACCTCGGCACCACTAGAATTCCCAACGAGTTCTAGCAGTGTGGAGATGAAACTGTCTTCGATCACTAAGTTAGTCAGCGATGAATGCTGATGATCGAAGTTGGCTACTTCGTGAAACAATTGTACATTCAAGCCCGCTCTTTGTCTTTTTGACAAGTGTTCTTGTTGTGTTTGGCAAAAATATAAAATAAAAAAAAATATCGACTAGATAAGCTATGATGCAGAAATCGAACCGATATTGACCTTGAGTCAGCTAAAATGTTTTTAACAAATTCAGGTCGTAAGCCACGCTTATTACAAATAACGGTAGACACGCCGGACAATGCTCTACACCAATAGAGCTTTATGCACCTTTTAACTAAGTGCAACTGCAATCAGGAATTCTCGCAGATGAATTCAATGCAGTATTAAGTCCAAACACAACAAAGAGACAAGCTTGGTTTATTGAATTGGTTTCCACCTCGGCACCACTAGAATTCCCAACGAGTTCTAGCAGTGTGGAGATGAAACTGTCTTCGATCACTAAGTTAGTCAGCGATGAATGCTGATGATCGAAGTTGGCTACTTCGTGAAACAATTGTACATTCAAGCCCGCTCTTTGTCTTTTTGACAAGTGTTCTTGTTGTGTTTGGCAAAAATATAAAATAAAAAAAAATATCGACTAGATAAGCTATGATGCAGAAATCGAACCGATATTGACCTTGAGTCAGCTAAAATGTTTTTAACAAATTCAGGTCGTAAGCCACGCTTATTACAAATAACGGTAGACACGCCGGACAATGCTCTACACCAATAGAGCTTTATGCACCTTTTAACTAAGTGCAACTGCAATCAGGAATTCTCGCAGATGAATTCAATGCAGTATTAAGTCCAAACACAACAAAGAGACAAGCTTGGTTTATTGAATTGGTTTCCACCTCGGCACCACTAGAATTCCCAACGAGTTCTAGCAGTGTGGAGATGAAACTGTCTTCGATCACTAAGTTAGTCAGCGATGAATGCTGATGATCGAAGTTGGCTACTTCGTGAAACAATTGTACATTCAAGCCCGCTCTTTGTCTTTTTGACAAGTGTTCTTGTTGTGTTTGGCAAAAATATAAAATAAAAAAAATATCGACTAGATAAGCTATGATGCAGAAATCGAACCGATATTGACCTTGAGTCAGCTAAAATGTTTTTAACAAATTCAGGTCGTAAGCCACGCTTATTACAAATAACGGTAGACACGCCGGACAATGCTCTACACCAATAGAGCTTTATGCACCTTTTAACTAAGTGCAACTGCAATCAGGAATTCTCGCAGATGAATTCAATGCAGTATTAAGTCCAAACACAACAAAGAGACAAGCTTGGTTTATTGAATTGGTTTCCACCTCGGCACCACTAGAATTCCCAACGAGTTCTAGCAGTGTGGAGATGAAACTGTCTTCGATCACTAAGTTAGTCAGCGATGAATGCTGATGATCGAAGTTGGCTACTTCGTGAAACAATTGTACATTCAAGCCCGCTCTTTGTCTTTTTGACAAGTGTTCTTGTTGTGTTTGGCAAAAATATAAAATAAAAAAAAATATCGACTAGATAAGCTATGATGCAGAAATCGAACCGATATTGACCTTGAGTCAGCTAAAATGTTTTTAACAAATTCAGGTCGTAAGCCACGCTTATTACAAATAACGGTAGACACGCCGGACAATGCTCTACACCAATAGAGCTTTATGCACCTTTTAACTAAGTGCAACTGCAATCAGGAATTCTCGCAGATGAATTCAATGCAGTATTAAGTCCAAACACAACAAAGAGACAAGCTTGGTTTATTGAATTGGTTTCCACCTCGGCACCACTAGAATTCCCAACGAGTTCTAGCAGTGTGGAGATGAAACTGTCTTCGATCACTAAGTTAGTCAGCGATGAATGCTGATGATCGAAGTTGGCTACTTCGTGAAACAATTGTACATTCAAGCCCGCTCTTTGTCTTTTTGACAAGTGTTCTTGTTGTGTTTGGCAAAAATATAAAATAAAAAAAAATATCGACTAGATAAGCTATGATGCAGAAATCGAACCGATATTGACCTTGAGTCAGCTAAAATGTTTTTAACAAATTCAGGTCGTAAGCCACGCTTATTACAAATAACGGTAGACACGCCGGACAATGCTCTACACCAATAGAGCTTTATGCACCTTTTAACTAAGTGCAACTGCAATCAGGAATTCTCGCAGATGAATTCAATGCAGTATTAAGTCCAAACACAACAAAGAGACAAGCTTGGTTTATTGAATTGGTTTCCACCTCGGCACCACTAGAATTCCCAACGAGTTCTAGCAGTGTGGAGATGAAACTGTCTTCGATCACTAAGTTAGTCAGCGATGAATGCTGATGATCGAAGTTGGCTACTTCGTGAAACAATTGTACATTCAAGCCCGCTCTTTGTCTTTTTGACAAGTGTTCTTGTTGTGTTTGGCAAAAATATAAAATAAAAAAAATATCGACTAGATAAGCTATGATGCAGAAATCGAACCGATATTGACCTTGAGTCAGCTAAAATGTTTTTAACAAATTCAGGTCGTAAGCCACGCTTATTACAAATAACGGTAGACACGCCGGACAATGCTCTACACCAATAGAGCTTTATGCACCTTTTAACTAAGTGCAACTGCAATCAGGAATTCTCGCAGATGAATTCAATGCAGTATTAAGTCCAAACACAACAAAGAGACAAGCTTGGTTTATTGAATTGGTTTCCACCTCGGCACCACTAGAATTCCCAACGAGTTCTAGCAGTGTGGAGATGAAACTGTCTTCGATCACTAAGTTAGTCAGCGATGAATGCTGATGATCGAAGTTGGCTACTTCGTGAAACAATTGTACATTCAAGCCCGCTCTTTGTCTTTTTGACAAGTGTTCTTGTTGTGTTTGGCAAAAATATAAAATAAAAAAAAATATCGACTAGATAAGCTATGATGCAGAAATCGAACCGATATTGACCTTGAGTCAGCTAAAATGTTTTTAACAAATTCAGGTCGTAAGCCACGCTTATTACAAATAACGGTAGACACGCCGGACAATGCTCTACACCAATAGAGCTTTATGCACCTTTTAACTAAGTGCAACTGCAATCAGGAATTCTCGCAGATGAATTCAATGCAGTATTAAGTCCAAACACAACAAAGAGACAAGCTTGGTTTATTGAATTGGTTTCCACCTCGGCACCACTAGAATTCCCAACGAGTTCTAGCAGTGTGGAGATGAAACTGTCTTCGATCACTAAGTTAGTCAGCGATGAATGCTGATGATCGAAGTTGGCTACTTCGTGAAACAATTGTACATTCAAGCCCGCTCTTTGTCTTTTTGACAAGTGTTCTTGTTGTGTTTGGCAAAAATATAAAATAAAAAAAATATCGACTAGATAAGCTATGATGCAGAAATCGAACCGATATTGACCTTGAGTCAGCTAAAATGTTTTTAACAAATTCAGGTCGTAAGCCACGCTTATTACAAATAACGGTAGACACGCCGGACAATGCTCTACACCAATAGAGCTTTATGCACCTTTTAACTAAGTGCAACTGCAATCAGGAATTCTCGCAGATGAATTCAATGCAGTATTAAGTCCAAACACAACAAAGAGACAAGCTTGGTTTATTGAATTGGTTTCCACCTCGGCACCACTAGAATTCCCAACGAGTTCTAGCAGTGTGGAGATGAAACTGTCTTCGATCACTAAGTTAGTCAGCGATGAATGCTGATGATCGAAGTTGGCTACTTCGTGAAACAATTGTACATTCAAGCCCGCTCTTTGTCTTTTTGACAAGTGTTCTTGTTGTGTTTGGCAAAAATATAAAATAAAAAAAAAAATCGACTAGATAAGCTATGATGCAGAAATCGAACCGATATTGACCTTGAGTCAGCTAAAATGTTTTTAACAAATTCAGGTCGTAAGCCACGCTTATTACAAATAACGGTAGACACGCCGGACAATGCTCTACACCAATAGAGCTTTATGCACCTTTTAACTAAGTGCAACTGCAATCAGGAATTCTCGCAGATGAATTCAATGCAGTATTAAGTCCAAACACAACAAAGAGACAAGCTTGGTTTATTGAATTGGTTTCCACCTCGGCACCACTAGAATTCCCAACGAGTTCTAGCAGTGTGGAGATGAAACTGTCTTCGATCACTAAGTTAGTCAGCGATGAATGCTGATGATCGAAGTTGGCTACTTCGTGAAACAATTGTACATTCAAGCCCGCTCTTTGTCTTTTTGACAAGTGTTCTTGTTGTGTTTGGCAAAAATATAAAATAAAAAAATATCGACTAGATAAGCTATGATGCAGAAATCGAACCGATATTGACCTTGAGTCAGCTAAAATGTTTTTAACAAATTCAGGTCGTAAGCCACGCTTATTACAAATAACGGTAGACACGCCGGACAATGCTCTACACCAATAGAGCTTTATGCACCTTTTAACTAAGTGCAACTGCAATCAGGAATTCTCGCAGATGAATTCAATGCAGTATTAAGTCCAAACACAACAAAGAGACAAGCTTGGTTTATTGAATTGGTTTCCACCTCGGCACCACTAGAATTCCCAACGAGTTCTAGCAGTGTGGAGATGAAACTGTCTTCGATCACTAAGTTAGTCAGCGATGAATGCTGATGATCGAAGTTGGCTACTTCGTGAAACAATTGTACATTCAAGCCCGCTCTTTGTCTTTTTGACAAGTGTTCTTGTTGTGTTTGGCAAAAATATAAAATAAAAAAAAATATCGACTAGATAAGCTATGATGCAGAAATCGAACCGATATTGACCTTGAGTCAGCTAAAATGTTTTTAACAAATTCAGGTCGTAAGCCACGCTTATTACAAATAACGGTAGACACGCCGGACAATGCTCTACACCAATAGAGCTTTATGCACCTTTTAACTAAGTGCAACTGCAATCAGGA
Organism: Zaprionus ornatus; assembly: GCA_018904035.1. Taxonomy (NCBI): domain Eukaryota; kingdom Metazoa; phylum Arthropoda; class Insecta; order Diptera; family Drosophilidae; genus Zaprionus; species Zaprionus ornatus. The sequence continues at coordinate 9,353 of JAEIFZ010000304.1, read as the reverse complement.
ATTCTCGCAGATGAATTCAATGCAGTATTAAGTCCAAACACAACAAAGAGACAAGCTTGGTTTATTGAATTGGTTTCCACCTCGGCACCACTAGAATTCCCAACGAGTTCTAGCAGTGTGGAGATGAAACTGTCTTCGATCACTAAGTTAGTCAGCGATGAATGCTGATGATCGAAGTTGGCTACTTCGTGAAACAATTGTACATTCAAGCCCGCTCTTTGTCTTTTTGACAAGTGTTCTTGTTGTGTTTGGCAAAAATATAAAATAAAAAAAATATCGACTAGATAAGCTATGATGCAGAAATCGAACCGATATTGACCTTGAGTCAGCTAAAATGTTTTTAACAAATTCAGGTCGTAAGCCACGCTTATTACAAATAACGGTAGACACGCCGGACAATGCTCTACACCAATAGAGCTTTATGCACCTTTTAACTAAGTGCAACTGCAATCAGGAATTCTCGCAGATGAATTCAATGCAGTATTAAGTCCAAACACAACAAAGAGACAAGCTTGGTTTATTGAATTGGTTTCCACCTCGGCACCACTAGAATTCCCAACGAGTTCTAGCAGTGTGGAGATGAAACTGTCTTCGATCACTAAGTTAGTCAGCGATGAATGCTGATGATCGAAGTTGGCTACTTCGTGAAACAATTGTACATTCAAGCCCGCTCTTTGTCTTTTTGACAAGTGTTCTTGTTGTGTTTGGCAAAAATATAAAATAAAAAAAATATCGACTAGATAAGCTATGATGCAGAAATCGAACCGATATTGACCTTGAGTCAGCTAAAATGTTTTTAACAAATTCAGGTCGTAAGCCACGCTTATTACAAATAACGGTAGACACGCCGGACAATGCTCTACACCAATAGAGCTTTATGCACCTTTTAACTAAGTGCAACTGCAATCAGGAATTCTCGCAGATGAATTCAATGCAGTATTAAGTCCAAACACAACAAAGAGACAAGCTTGGTTTATTGAATTGGTTTCCACCTCGGCACCACTAGAATTCCCAACGAGTTCTAGCAGTGTGGAGATGAAACTGTCTTCGATCACTAAGTTAGTCAGCGATGAATGCTGATGATCGAAGTTGGCTACTTCGTGAAACAATTGTACATTCAAGCCCGCTCTTTGTCTTTTTGACAAGTGTTCTTGTTGTGTTTGGCAAAAATATAAAATAAAAAAAATATCGACTAGATAAGCTATGATGCAGAAATCGAACCGATATTGACCTTGAGTCAGCTAAAATGTTTTTAACAAATTCAGGTCGTAAGCCACGCTTATTACAAATAACGGTAGACACGCCGGACAATGCTCTACACCAATAGAGCTTTATGCACCTTTTAACTAAGTGCAACTGCAATCAGGAATTCTCGCAGATGAATTCAATGCAGTATTAAGTCCAAACACAACAAAGAGACAAGCTTGGTTTATTGAATTGGTTTCCACCTCGGCACCACTAGAATTCCCAACGAGTTCTAGCAGTGTGGAGATGAAACTGTCTTCGATCACTAAGTTAGTCAGCGATGAATGCTGATGATCGAAGTTGGCTACTTCGTGAAACAATTGTACATTCAAGCCCGCTCTTTGTCTTTTTGACAAGTGTTCTTGTTGTGTTTGGCAAAAATATAAAATAAAAAAAATATCGACTAGATAAGCTATGATGCAGAAATCGAACCGATATTGACCTTGAGTCAGCTAAAATGTTTTTAACAAATTCAGGTCGTAAGCCACGCTTATTACAAATAACGGTAGACACGCCGGACAATGCTCTACACCAATAGAGCTTTATGCACCTTTTAACTAAGTGCAACTGCAATCAGGAATTCTCGCAGATGAATTCAATGCAGTATTAAGTCCAAACACAACAAAGAGACAAGCTTGGTTTATTGAATTGGTTTCCACCTCGGCACCACTAGAATTCCCAACGAGTTCTAGCAGTGTGGAGATGAAACTGTCTTCGATCACTAAGTTAGTCAGCGATGAATGCTGATGATCGAAGTTGGCTACTTCGTGAAACAATTGTACATTCAAGCCCGCTCTTTGTCTTTTTGACAAGTGTTCTTGTTGTGTTTGGCAAAAATATAAAATAAAAAAAATATCGACTAGATAAGCTATGATGCAGAAATCGAACCGATATTGACCTTGAGTCAGCTAAAATGTTTTTAACAAATTCAGGTCGTAAGCCACGCTTATTACAAATAACGGTAGACACGCCGGACAATGCTCTACACCAATAGAGCTTTATGCACCTTTTAACTAAGTGCAACTGCAATCAGGAATTCTCGCAGATGAATTCAATGCAGTATTAAGTCCAAACACAACAAAGAGACAAGCTTGGTTTATTGAATTGGTTTCCACCTCGGCACCACTAGAATTCCCAACGAGTTCTAGCAGTGTGGAGATGAAACTGTCTTCGATCACTAAGTTAGTCAGCGATGAATGCTGATGATCGAAGTTGGCTACTTCGTGAAACAATTGTACATTCAAGCCCGCTCTTTGTCTTTTTGACAAGTGTTCTTGTTGTGTTTGGCAAAAATATAAAATAAAAAAAAATATCGACTAGATAAGCTATGATGCAGAAATCGAACCGATATTGACCTTGAGTCAGCTAAAATGTTTTTAACAAATTCAGGTCGTAAGCCACGCTTATTACAAATAACGGTAGACACGCCGGACAATGCTCTACACCAATAGAGCTTTATGCACCTTTTAACTAAGTGCAACTGCAATCAGGAATTCTCGCAGATGAATTCAATGCAGTATTAAGTCCAAACACAACAAAGAGACAAGCTTGGTTTATTGAATTGGTTTCCACCTCGGCACCACTAGAATTCCCAACGAGTTCTAGCAGTGTGGAGATGAAACTGTCTTCGATCACTAAGTTAGTCAGCGATGAATGCTGATGATCGAAGTTGGCTACTTCGTGAAACAATTGTACATTCAAGCCCGCTCTTTGTCTTTTTGACAAGTGTTCTTGTTGTGTTTGGCAAAAATATAAAATAAAAAAAATATCGACTAGATAAGCTATGATGCAGAAATCGAACCGATATTGACCTTGAGTCAGCTAAAATGTTTTTAACAAATTCAGGTCGTAAGCCACGCTTATTACAAATAACGGTAGACACGCCGGACAATGCTCTACACCAATAGAGCTTTATGCACCTTTTAACTAAGTGCAACTGCAATCAGGAATTCTCGCAGATGAATTCAATGCAGTATTAAGTCCAAACACAACAAAGAGACAAGCTTGGTTTATTGAATTGGTTTCCACCTCGGCACCACTAGAATTCCCAACGAGTTCTAGCAGTGTGGAGATGAAACTGTCTTCGATCACTAAGTTAGTCAGCGATGAATGCTGATGATCGAAGTTGGCTACTTCGTGAAACAATTGTACATTCAAGCCCGCTCTTTGTCTTTTTGACAAGTGTTCTTGTTGTGTTTGGCAAAAATATAAAATAAAAAAAATATCGACTAGATAAGCTATGATGCAGAAATCGAACCGATATTGACCTTGAGTCAGCTAAAATGTTTTTAACAAATTCAGGTCGTAAGCCACGCTTATTACAAATAACGGTAGACACGCCGGACAATGCTCTACACCAATAGAGCTTTATGCACCTTTTAACTAAGTGCAACTGCAATCAGGAATTCTCGCAGATGAATTCAATGCAGTATTAAGTCCAAACACAACAAAGAGACAAGCTTGGTTTATTGAATTGGTTTCCACCTCGGCACCACTAGAATTCCCAACGAGTTCTAGCAGTGTGGAGATGAAACTGTCTTCGATCACTAAGTTAGTCAGCGATGAATGCTGATGATCGAAGTTGGCTACTTCGTGAAACAATTGTACATTCAAGCCCGCTCTTTGTCTTTTTGACAAGTGTTCTTGTTGTGTTTGGCAAAAATATAAAATAAAAAAAATATCGACTAGATAAGCTATGATGCAGAAATCGAACCGATATTGACCTTGAGTCAGCTAAAATGTTTTTAACAATATAAAATGTTTTTAACAAATTCAGGTCGTAAGCCACGCTTATTACAAATAACGGTAGACACGCCGGACAATGCTCTACACCAATAGAGCTTTATGCACCTTTTAACTAAGTGCAACTGCAATCAGGAATTCTCGCAGATGAATTCAATGCAGTATTAAGTCCAAACACAACAAAGAGACAAGCTTGGTTTATTGAATTGGTTTCCACCTCGGCACCACTAGAATTCCCAACGAGTTCTAGCAGTGTGGAGATGAAACTGTCTTCGATCACTAAGTTAGTCAGCGATGAATGCTGATGATCGAAGTTGGCTACTTCGTGAAACAATTGTACATTCAAGCCCGCTCTTTGTCTTTTTGACAAGTGTTCTTGTTGTGTTTGGCAAAAATATAAAATAAAAAAAAATATCGACTAGATAAGCTATGATGCAGAAATCGAACCGATATTGACCTTGAGTCAGCTAAAATGTTTTTAACAAATTCAGGTCGTAAGCCACGCTTATTACAAATAACGGTAGACACGCCGGACAATGCTCTACACCAATAGAGCTTTATGCACCTTTTAACTAAGTGCAACTGCAATCAGGAATTCTCGCAGATGAATTCAATGCAGTATTAAGTCCAAACACAACAAAGAGACAAGCTTGGTTTATTGAATTGGTTTCCACCTCGGCACCACTAGAATTCCCAACGAGTTCTAGCAGTGTGGAGATGAAACTGTCTTCGATCACTAAGTTAGTCAGCGATGAATGCTGATGATCGAAGTTGGCTACTTCGTGAAACAATTGTACATTCAAGCCCGCTCTTTGTCTTTTTGACAAGTGTTCTTGTTGTGTTTGGCAAAAATATAAAATAAAAAAAATATCGACTAGATAAGCTATGATGCAGAAATCGAACCGATATTGACCTTGAGTCAGCTAAAATGTTTTTAACAAATTCAGGTCGTAAGCCACGCTTATTACAAATAACGGTAGACACGCCGGACAATGCTCTACACCAATAGAGCTTTATGCACCTTTTAACTAAGTGCAACTGCAATCAGGAATTCTCGCAGATGAATTCAATGCAGTATTAAGTCCAAACACAACAAAGAGACAAGCTTGGTTTATTGAATTGGTTTCCACCTCGGCACCACTAGAATTCCCAACGAGTTCTAGCAGTGTGGAGATGAAACTGTCTTCGATCACTAAGTTAGTCAGCGATGAATGCTGATGATCGAAGTTGGCTACTTCGTGAAACAATTGTACATTCAAGCCCGCTCTTTGTCTTTTTGACAAGTGTTCTTGTTGTGTTTGGCAAAAATATAAAATAAAAAAAATATCGACTAGATAAGCTATGATGCAGAAATCGAACCGATATTGACCTTGAGTCAGCTAAAATGTTTTTAACAAATTCAGGTCGTAAGCCACGCTTATTACAAATAACGGTAGACACGCCGGACAATGCTCTACACCAATAGAGCTTTATGCACCTTTTAACTAAGTGCAACTGCAATCAGGAATTCTCGCAGATGAATTCAATGCAGTATTAAGTCCAAACACAACAAAGAGACAAGCTTGGTTTATTGAATTGGTTTCCACCTCGGCACCACTAGAATTCCCAACGAGTTCTAGCAGTGTGGAGATGAAACTGTCTTCGATCACTAAGTTAGTCAGCGATGAATGCTGATGATCGAAGTTGGCTACTTCGTGAAACAATTGTACATTCAAGCCCGCTCTTTGTCTTTTTGACAAGTGTTCTTGTTGTGTTTGGCAAAAATATAAAATAAAAAAATAATCGACTAGATAAGCTATGATGCAGAAATCGAACCGATATTGACCTTGAGTCAGCTAAAATGTTTTTAACAAATTCAGGTCGTAAGCCACGCTTATTACAAATAACGGTAGACACGCCGGACAATGCTCTACACCAATAGAGCTTTATGCACCTTTTAACTAAGTGCAACTGCAATCAGGAATTCTCGCAGATGAATTCAATGCAGTATTAAGTCCAAACACAACAAAGAGACAAGCTTGGTTTATTGAATTGGTTTCCACCTCGGCACCACTAGAATTCCCAACGAGTTCTAGCAGTGTGGAGATGAAACTGTCTTCGATCACTAAGTTAGTCAGCGATGAATGCTGATGATCGAAGTTGGCTACTTCGTGAAACAATTGTACATTCAAGCCCGCTCTTTGTCTTTTTGACAAGTGTTCTTGTTGTGTTTGGCAAAAATATAAAATAAAAAAAATATCGACTAGATAAGCTATGATGCAGAAATCGAACCGATATTGACCTTGAGTCAGCTAAAATGTTTTTAACAAATTCAGGTCGTAAGCCACGCTTATTACAAATAACGGTAGACACGCCGGACAATGCTCTACACCAATAGAGCTTTATGCACCTTTTAACTAAGTGCAACTGCAATCAGGAATTCTCGCAGATGAATTCAATGCAGTATTAAGTCCAAACACAACAAAGAGACAAGCTTGGTTTATTGAATTGGTTTCCACCTCGGCACCACTAGAATTCCCAACGAGTTCTAGCAGTGTGGAGATGAAACTGTCTTCGATCACTAAGTTAGTCAGCGATGAATGCTGATGATCGAAGTTGGCTACTTCGTGAAACAATTGTACATTCAAGCCCGCTCTTTGTCTTTTTGACAAGTGTTCTTGTTGTGTTTGGCAAAAATATAAAATAAAAAAAATATCGACTAGATAAGCTATGATGCAGAAATCGAACCGATATTGACCTTGAGTCAGCTAAAATGTTTTTAACAAATTCAGGTCGTAAGCCACGCTTATTACAAATAACGGTAGACACGCCGGACAATGCTCTACACCAATAGAGCTTTATGCACCTTTTAACTAAGTGCAACTGCAATCAGGAATTCTCGCAGATGAATTCAATGCAGTATTAAGTCCAAACACAACAAAGAGACAAGCTTGGTTTATTGAATTGGTTTCCACCTCGGCACCACTAGAATTCCCAACGAGTTCTAGCAGTGTGGAGATGAAACTGTCTTCGATCACTAAGTTAGTCAGCGATGAATGCTGATGATCGAAGTTGGCTACTTCGTGAAACAATTGTACATTCAAGCCCGCTCTTTGTCTTTTTGACAAGTGTTCTTGTTGTGTTTGGCAAAAATATAAAATAAAAAAAAATATCGACTAGATAAGCTATGATGCAGAAATCGAACCGATATTGACCTTGAGTCAGCTAAAATGTTTTTAACAAATTCAGGTCGTAAGCCACGCTTATTACAAATAACGGTAGACACGCCGGACAATGCTCTACACCAATAGAGCTTTATGCACCTTTTAACTAAGTGCAACTGCAATCAGGAATTCTCGCAGATGAATTCAATGCAGTATTAAGTCCAAACACAACAAAGAGACAAGCTTGGTTTATTGAATTGGTTTCCACCTCGGCACCACTAGAATTCCCAACGAGTTCTAGCAGTGTGGAGATGAAACTGTCTTCGATCACTAAGTTAGTCAGCGATGAATGCTGATGATCGAAGTTGGCTACTTCGTGAAACAATTGTACATTCAAGCCCGCTCTTTGTCTTTTTGACAAGTGTTCTTGTTGTGTTTGGCAAAAATATAAAATAAAAAAATATCGACTAGATAAGCTATGATGCAGAAATCGAACCGATATTGACCTTGAGTCAGCTAAAATGTTTTTAACAAATTCAGGTCGTAAGCCACGCTTATTACAAATAACGGTAGACACGCCGGACAATGCTCTACACCAATAGAGCTTTATGCACCTTTTAACTAAGTGCAACTGCAATCAGGAATTCTCGCAGATGAATTCAATGCAGTATTAAGTCCAAACACAACAAAGAGACAAGCTTGGTTTATTGAATTGGTTTCCACCTCGGCACCACTAGAATTCCCAACGAGTTCTAGCAGTGTGGAGATGAAACTGTCTTCGATCACTAAGTTAGTCAGCGATGAATGCTGATGATCGAAGTTGGCTACTTCGTGAAACAATTGTACATTCAAGCCCGCTCTTTGTCTTTTTGACAAGTGTTCTTGTTGTGTTTGGCAAAAATATAAAATAAAAAAAATATCGACTAGATAAGCTATGATGCAGAAATCGAACCGATATTGACCTTGAGTCAGCTAAAATGTTTTTAACAAATTCAGGTCGTAAGCCACGCTTATTACAAATAACGGTAGACACGCCGGACAATGCTCTACACCAATAGAGCTTTATGCACCTTTTAACTAAGTGCAACTGCAATCAGGAATTCTCGCAGATGAATTCAATGCAGTATTAAGTCCAAACACAACAAAGAGACAAGCTTGGTTTATTGAATTGGTTTCCACCTCGGCACCACTAGAATTCCCAACGAGTTCTAGCAGTGTGGAGATGAAACTGTCTTCGATCACTAAGTTAGTCAGCGATGAATGCTGATGATCGAAGTTGGCTACTTCGTGAAACAATTGTACATTCAAGCCCGCTCTTTGTCTTTTTGACAAGTGTTCTTGTTGTGTTTGGCAAAAATATAAAATAAAAAAATATCGACTAGATAAGCTATGATGCAGAAATCGAACCGATATTGACCTTGAGTCAGCTAAAATGTTTTTAACAAATTCAGGTCGTAAGCCACGCTTATTACAAATAACGGTAGACACGCCGGACAATGCTCTACACCAATAGAGCTTTATGCACCTTTTAACTAAGTGCAACTGCAATCAGGAATTCTCGCAGATGAATTCAATGCAGTATTAAGTCCAAACACAACAAAGAGACAAGCTTGGTTTATTGAATTGGTTTCCACCTCGGCACCACTAGAATTCCCAACGAGTTCTAGCAGTGTGGAGATGAAACTGTCTTCGATCACTAAGTTAGTCAGCGATGAATGCTGATGATCGAAGTTGGCTACTTCGTGAAACAATTGTACATTCAAGCCCGCTCTTTGTCTTTTTGACAAGTGTTCTTGTTGTGTTTGGCAAAAATATAAAATAAAAAAAAATATCGACTAGATAAGCTATGATGCAGAAATCGAACCGATATTGACCTTGAGTCAGCTAAAATGTTTTTAACAAATTCAGGTCGTAAGCCACGCTTATTACAAATAACGGTAGACACGCCGGACAATGCTCTACACCAATAGAGCTTTATGCACCTTTTAACTAAGTGCAACTGCAATCAGGAATTCTCGCAGATGAATTCAATGCAGTATTAAGTCCAAACACAACAAAGAGACAAGCTTGGTTTATTGAATTGGTTTCCACCTCGGCACCACTAGAATTCCCAACGAGTTCTAGCAGTGTGGAGATGAAACTGTCTTCGATCACTAAGTTAGTCAGCGATGAATGCTGATGATCGAAGTTGGCTACTTCGTGAAACAATTGTACATTCAAGCC